>CAJVPT010007452.1:0-10048 GCA_910592055.1 Acaulospora colombiana
TTTTGATCAAATGTATGTTGTTGTTTACTTTGATCGGACGTGCGTTATTGTTTATTGTTTACTTGTAATTCCAGTTGATTGGCGTTGTTTATCAAAACAGTTTAGAGAAACATGTGAAATTGAAGAGTTAATCATGTTCTGATCAGATTATCTTGTTTGACACATAAACAAGTTGTTGTGCTCCTGAATAACATGTTCGTGTTTTGCGCGATGTAGTAATTATTATGTATTGTTGTTGTGATATTTGGATGCTCTTTACTGTTTAGCAAAAGAGACTTGGACGTCCTTCTAGGTGTTGTAAACCTTGAGTCTGAACTGATTTATTGGTTTGATCTATTGTTTACAGGACTTATCTTGGTGTTAAGAAAGGTGTTAATCTGTACTGACCTGGCTAAGAGCTTGGGGAGTTGAGGTTGGGTCTCAAAGAGCTTACTGTAAATCAGTTTTCTGAATTTTTCTTTCCTCTGTAAAGAAATAAAATCTACAAAGTATGGCTGAAATATACTTGTATTTTTCTACTTCTTGTTGCCAGAAGATTAGATGTATTAAGAACTGATCCTGTATAGTTATTTCTTGTTGTTTTGCTAGTTTTTATTAAAAGTTTCTTTTTGTATTGTAGCTGGCTTCTTTGTTTTTCAAGAAAATTACCAAAAAAGGAAATTTTTAAGAAAACTGGGGATCAGCGAAAAGAGTTTTTTTTTTTATAAAAAAATTATATTTAATATTTTGATCACCTTCAAGAATATATACACATATCTATATCTTTTACAGATTTAAACTTGTATCTTGTGAGCTGATCTATAAAATACTAACCATTGTACTATTGATTATAAATTTATTAGTTTTTTTTTTTTTTTTTGACTGGCTCAGCCTTGTTTTATTATTTTTTTCAAATTACATTTATACTGAATATATACAATACAGGGATGTATATTCAGTAATAACAAAACTCAATAAGCTGTATGCTACCTCGCGGCCTGTTGCCCTTCCTTTTCAGAGGAAGAAACTAACATGCCAAGGCCATGCTAGTTGTCGTGTAGAAGAATAAGATAGTGAAAATATTAGTTTGATATTTTATGTACTCATTAATGTATCTGTTTACTATTCCAGTTAGGTTTAGGAGAGATTGTTGTATTGTGATCGGATCTGTGTGTTTTGTAGTTTTCTATGCCTTGCTTGTTTTCTGTCTGTGTTGTTTGGCTGATCCTTGGAGATTCTTCGAATTGTGGGTTTCCTCACACCTGTTTGTCCATATGCCATACAGAAGTTCCTTCCATTCTCTTATCGTGTTTATGACTGTTTCTATTACTTTGTTATTGTTGATCATGATTGAGTTGAGTGTCTCTAGTATTTCCTTCAGTACCACCCCTTGGATGAGGAGTTTGACAGTTCTGGGATTGACTAGTTGTATTTGTCTGTATATGATCTCCTTGAAACTTTTATTGTATTCTTTGCTAATGTGAGTTGATGCGTATTTGATAAAGATCTTGTGGAAATTTCTTCTTAATATCTCTATGTTGTTGCTACACAGGAATGGGTACGTGGTATCCTCGACTTCCCTGCATTTGTGATATTTTGCCTCCTTATAGATTAATAAATATCTGTTGTGTAGCTTGGTTCTGGTTGGAAGTTCTTCGTACCAAAGGTTGAAGCTGAATTTCCTCATATAGTGGTCTCTGTGTGTAGTTGTATGTTTGTTTATTTCAGATAGATGTAGGCTGTTAAAAGTGTGCTCCCAGTAGATGTTTCTGTAGTCCTTGTCTGTGAACCTGTTCTGTGTCCTGTTTAGTAATTTCCATTTGGTCAGCCTGATGGCTTTGTTGACTTGTTTCACTAGTTCTTTGCATGGTATGTTTATTTGTGTTGTATCCCAGATTATATTTATTGGTGCCGTTCCTCTGTGAGGTTGTTTTATATTAATAAGTTTCTGGTTAGGTCTCATGTCTGGAGAGATGGGATCAATTCTGGCAAGTTTATCAGCTTTCTCATTGAGAGGGATGCCTGTGTGTGCTTTCACTTTATGTATTGTAATGTTTAGACTTTGTTGTTCCCTAATATAGATGAAGGTATCTGTGATAGCCTGGTTTAGTTTTTCACCTGTTTTGAGTCTGTTTGTATTCATAGCTTCTGTTAGATTAGTTATTGCGGCTTGACTGTCAATGTAGAGATCGACTGTTGTGTTTTTGCTCAGGGTGCTTATTGCTGTAGTTATGGCCATCAGTTCTGCTCTTGTGGATGAGGCATAAAGTTGTGTTTGTCCCTGGAATGTGTGTTCTGTCCCTTCCCCATCCTTGATAATTCAGCCTAGCCCCATGTGTGGTTTGTTGCCATGGTTTGACACTAATCCATCTGTGTATATTATGACGTGTTGACTGTTTTTCAGTTATTGTTGAATTGTTGCCAGGGTTTTCAGTTCCTCTCTGCTCAACTTGAAGATTTCGCTGATATTTGTTGTTTTTGAGTTACTGCTGTCTATTATAACCTGTGGTGAGATTTGATTTGAGTGAGGGGTTTCGATAAGATCTTTTAGCTCTTTCTTAGTGTAGCCTGGTAACATCCTACAGCATAAGATGCTTGTAGAGCTAACCTTGTTTTCCTTTGATGAGATGCTTATTCTTTCTACTGGGACCTAGATGATGTTCTGTTTTTTTGCTGCAAATGTGCATGTTTCAGCCAGTGTGTCTCTTTCCTTATTTAAGGGGCACCCAGTGCATTTTTCCAGTGGTGACTGCTCTCCTATCCTTGAGTAATGTTTAAGAACTATTGTATTGGAGCTGTCATTGTATTTTTTCCTGCCTATGACTTCCTTATTCTGCTTCAGTGTTACTCCCCAGTATGGTTGGTGTGAGTTTTCTATCACTAGAGGTCTGCCTTGACTATATGTTCGATAGTTGCTTGTCTCATCTTTTATTCTATCTTATATACTGGCTGTAGCTGAGAGGTTCTTTGTAATTTTCTTGTACCATTTTGGGATAATCCTTTTCTTTATTTTGTTTATGGCCCCTAGTTCTCTCCAGTGTAATAGTCATGTTCCTGCTGAGTTGATGATTTGCTCTATGAACATCAGGTTATGTTTTCTTAATGTCTGCCTGTGCTGATGATATAATGTACTTGGTATTGTTTCTTCAATTGTATTGTCTATCTTTTCTATCTTTGAGAGGGTTTCAGTCCTTGACTCTAGTTGAAATTGGAAGTCATGTTTCCTCAGTATCCAGAGGACATCATGATCCAGGTTTTGTCCAGCCTTGAGGAATGATTGGGTAAGGTGTGTTATTACTGCGTTGGTTGACCAGAATATGTTCTATAAGTTTTGGAGACCCATCCTGAAGATTTTCCCCAACATTCCCTTGTCTTTCATTCTTTGTGGCCATGTTCTTAAATGAAGTTAAAGTTGTTTATCCCATATGTGGTTCAGGTTGTGCTCTATATGATTATATAGTAGAGTATTGGGGATTGTATTGGCGAGACCATACCTGTGTTTGTACTTTTTCGCAATTTTACCCATCAAGAAGTTGTATTCGCTTTCAGGAAGTACTATGTCATTGAGCAAGTACTCTATACTTGGCATGAGCACATGGTTTACTATATTTCGCATTTGTTTGTCTGTGGTTGCTTTCCAGCCAATTAGTTTGTTGGTTTTCTTTACTTTTTCCCCTATGAGCTGTCTTTGATATCTCTTTTTTCCCAAACTATCTAGCCATATTCCAAGTATCCTCATTGGTACCCCTGGCTTGCTACCTTTTATTGCCCCTCCTTTGAACTTGAAGCTCCTCTCAAAGTCTTCAGGCTATCTATTGATGATAATTAATTGTGATTTCAGAGGGTTGATTTCGATGTCATTGTGGTTGAAGAATTCTGTTGCGATGTCTAATGTTCTTTGCATTTCTTCTGGATTGTCTGCCAGCCATGTCGTATCATTTATATATGCTATAGCCTTTACTTCTAGATGTTTTTCCTCATATGGCCCATTAATGTCTACTCTGGATTTTGTTGTATATCTGTAACCTCTTCCTGATCTACTGATTTCTGTGAAAAGTGGATCATAGAAAATGTGCCATAGCAGAGGAGAGATTGTATCTCCCTGGTCAATTCCATCTAGTACTCTGTAGTTCTCTCTTTCTTTGAGTAAATTTTGAATGATGTTGATTATTTTCAGTGGTATCTTGATGCATCTCATGGTGTGGCCCAGCATTTCTATATTGACTGAGTCATAAGCCTTCACCATGTCTTGACTTAGAATCCATAATTTTCTCTTCTTTCTGTGTGCTTGCTCTATGCATAGGTTCGTTATGTGAATAGGGCCCTGGGTACTACTTCCAGGTAAGACTGCCCAGTTAGACTCATTGAGAATGTTGTACCTTTTATAGATCTGGGATAGGCAATCACTAATGATCTTTGTGAATATCTTTCTTCCTGCTATAAGTCGGGTAATAGGTCTGGTTATCTCAATCCTGTTGTTCCATTCCGTGGATTTTGGTATAGGGTATATATGTCTTGTGCTCCATTCCCTTGGTGTTTCACCTTGAGTGAGAATTTTGTTATATAAGTTGGTGAGCCATATTAGTGTTTTAGGTCCAAGGTGTTTATAAGCTATGTAGGGAATGTTATCCAGTCCCGGTGCTGATTTGGAGCTTCTTTCTTTTAATTCTTGTGTGATAATGTGTTCAGTGAGTTTGTCATATTATTTTTCTTGATTTCTTTTGTCTGATAAATACTACTGTGCCCATTTGACTGTGTTTTCTACTGGTATGGTTTTCCTGCGTCAGGTCCATTTTGTGAAGTGCTCTGATGCTTTTCATTTGATCTCCTCTGGATCTGTGATGATCTCTATTTGATTGTTTTTCTCTGTGATGAGTTTGTCTATTACTATGGTTCTGTTTGGTCTTTCCAGGATGCTATTTATCATTCGTTTTTTGTTGTCTTGCAACCATTGTTGCTTTCTCATTGTGTATTGTTGAATTTCTTTGCTTCTGTAGTGTCTGGAGATTATTTTGACTGCTGTTTTGTATTTTACTATGTATTCTTTGCACATCCTCTTCCACTGGGTTGCATAGTTTTGGGGGTGCTTCACTTGCTATTCTCTTAGTTCTGTTGCTAGCTCTGGAAAAAATTCCTGTAATTTGCTTATTTGTTTTTGGATCAGTTGTTCGGTTTGTGTGTTAAGAGTGTCGATATGCCTCTGGAGCATTTCTGATAGTATTTAGATGTTCACGATCTTTCTATATATTGTTGGGGACTCCCCTGATTTCTTGGTTCTCCTTCAGTTTTTAAGTTTGAGGATATGTTTGTTTGTTGCTTCCATGATATATTACTTAAAGCTGTTCCAAAGGTTGTTTATGTTTTCTTGGTCCTTTATATTCTTCTCTTGTATCCTTGATTTGATTTCATCTCTGAAGAGCTCCCATTGTTTCGTATCTGCTTTATGCCAGTTGTACCTATGGTTTTGCCTATGAATATTTTGTTTTCTTTGCTTCTCCAGCTGCCACACTTCGATTCTTGTCATCATTATCCTGTAGTCGCTTCTGTGTAGGGAGTCTGGATAATCTATTATGTGAGAGTCCCTGGATTACCATGTGCTCTGTGGGCCATACCATATTTGGTCGATCCTGCTTGCCGCTCTTCTGCTGTTTTCCCATGTGTATGCCACTTGTGTTGGGTTGTATGTTCTGAAGGTATCTTCGAAATTCTTGGTAATTAACCATTCCAGCAGGTCTGACTCCGGTCGATAGTTGTTTAACTTTTTTGAGGTGTGTCGTTTGTCGATGGAGGGGTTGGGTGTGGTATTGAAGTCACCTCCTATTACAACGTGTGTTGTTTCTTTCTCTGCTTGTGTGATTCATTCTTTTATAGTACTTTCTATTGTGGATTTTTTCTTCCTGTCGCTATTTCTCGGTAGAAGATATGCTCCTATTATCATTATCTTGTATTTGTTTGGGAATGCCATGTCTACTGCTATGGCCCTTCTCTCTATCTCTTGTTTCTTGTATATTTTATATGCGATGTCTTTATGGATTGCTATGCATACTCCATGTCCGATCTTTCTTCTTGGGTTTACTGAAGTTATTAATTGGTACCCTGGTTGTTTCCAGTGTTTAATCTGATTTATGTCTCCGTTAGTTTCTGTTGTAATGACAATTTCCCAGCTGTTCTCTGAGTAATATTCCATTTATAGTTTACATTTGTTCTCCTCTACCATGCCTCTGATGTTGTGTGTTATTATTGTTCAGACAGGATGGTTGGCTGTTACTATTTTGTTATAATTTATTTTGTTTGTGTGTTACCGTTGCTTTGGGTTAACTGTTCGTGGAAAGTTGGGGAGTTTGAAGTTGTGTTATCTGTTTTACTACTTTCTCTCCTCTAAGAGTTTTGTTGAGTCGTGTTTATTATATTATTGTAGGGGTTATGCCCTGGAGAGACTGTCTGTTGGGATGATCTGAAGAGGTTGATTGCTTCTTCCATCATTGTGCTCATTTTGTTAAACTGTTGCTGGTATGCTCCCTGTATCTTTTTGATGTCTTGGATCTTGATGCCTATCCCTGCTACTTGCTCTTCGCTTTCAGTAGGAGTGACTTCTTTTAGCTCTTTCATAAGTTCACCTATGCTTTCTGGGTATCTGTTTGTGTACTCTTGTTCTAGGGCATCTACTCTCTTATTCAGGTCTTGAAGGGAGTTCTTCATCTCTTTGATTTCCCTCTGGATTATTGATAGGACTTGCCAGATGTTGTCATCGTGGTTGTTGTTATTAGGGTTCTTTCCATATTTCAAAATGTTTGCGTAGCTTCTTGGATCTTCTGTTCTAAAATTCATATGGCTAGTATGGTTGAGATTTGTTCTGTACCTGGGTGGTGGTGGCATTCTTGGGTTGTTGAACCTATTTGTACGTTGCCTTGGAGGAAGGGATTCAGTGCTGTTGAGACATGTATGCATGTTGTGTTCTGATGAGCTGCAAATAAGGCATAGTCTTGTCTCTCGGTTTATCCACTGTGTCTGGATTTCTTGGATCACAGGGGCTACTAATTTCACCTCTTGCATCTCTTTCCTGGATTGGAAGGTGAGAACTGTGAATCTCTTGGCTCTGTATGCTGACTTGGCCTTGATACTCGTGATGGTGTCTGCCAGGTCTGCTGCCGTAGTGTTTGGAGATAGGGAGATTAGTGTTGCACTGAAGCGTTCCCTTTGTTCTCTAACTTCATGTGTCCTGTAGTAGGTGAATATTCTGCATGAGTGGAGTCCTTTTGTGAGAGCCCAGTCTTGGCTGATTTCTACGTAATTTGATGTGTTGGAGAATATTATGTTCACTGTCTGGAAAGGTCCTACTCTTTGCAAGGTGATGTAATCGATACTGATTTGTTCATCAAAGAACTCTGCCAAGTCTGTTTTGGTAAAGTGTTGTGGGATGTCCCATACCCTGATAGTGTGGGAGTTGCTATCTTGGGAACCTAATGGGGCGATCATTCTAAATTTGGTGCCCTCATAGTCTGTGAGTTTTATTATGCAGGCTTTGTGCGCATCCTCCTGATTGCTAAAAATAGCTGTGATTTGCGGTCTTCCGATTGGGTATTCTATCCTCACATACTTCAGGGAGGAAAAGTGTCCCATTTTTTGTCTCACTAGTTCAGTTTTTTCCCAATGGTTTGTCCTGGTACCTGATCTGGATCGATGTATACCTTCCATGGCTTGAAGAAGGCTTGTCTGTCTTGAGTGTCTCTTGATGTGAATGATCTCTTCAACGTATCTATTTGGTCCCTATAGCTGTAGCCTGTCTGGTTAGTAATGTCAAATTGCTTATCTTTTGCTTGAGGCTTTGTGATACTCCTATCCTCTGATACTTCGACTGTGAGAGGGGATAACATTCTACTGCTGACGATACTTTCTGTGTTTTCAACCACCTGACTTGCTTCTTCTGTTTCCATTTCTTCTGTTTATATCCTTGGGCTCTCCAATTCCTTTCCTTTTTCTTTGTCTGTTGGTTTTTTGGGAAGAGCTGATTTGGTTCCGAGGGGGTGTGTCTAAGTTGGGATGTCGGTGTTGTCACTTTTGCGTTCAAGATCCTGCTGTTGCTCTTGCTTATCTTGTCAATATTGTACTCTGGTGTTGTTTACCTTGCCAGGCTTCTTAGTTGCCTTGTGGAGGCCATGTTTCTTGAGTACTACTCTTGTAGCTGGAAACGAGTTTTTATATATTTTTGCCTAAAAAGGAAATTTTTGCGATTTTGAAATTTTTAGGAAAGAGTTTTTTTTTTGAACTAATATATTTGTTATAAATTTATTAGTTATAACATTATATATAATAAATAGATATATTATTTATTTAAATAAAACTTCAAATTAATATATACTATATATAATTTTATTATTTTAATAAAGAATAATATTAAAAATATTAAAAAAAACTCTTTCTACTGATCCTTTAACCACATATAAAAAAGATATTTGCAAGAAGTTTTATACTTCCTTGCTAAGAAAGTTTTTATACTTTTATTAAAACAACTTGAAGCTTGTCTTCATTTATCTCTTCTACTTGTTTATAAACTCCTTTGAATAAAACTTGAGCCGCTAATGACCTGAAAAAACTCAAGTACGCACTTTCTCTACTAAAGGCAAGAACATTCTAGGAAGAAAAAGGATTGATAAGTGAAGTGTCACATTACAGAGCTGGAAGTGACAAGATATAGAGGTTCTGTTGATAGGGAAAGGCTTATTTTTTACCTTCTTATATATTGTCTTATACTCTCTTAAAGTACTACTGTTTTTTATAGTTTTCTTGAGGGATTTTGTCTACCACAGTTTGATCCTAAATTTTTGGTAGCACAACATCACCTGGTATCTGATTAATTATTATGAAACACATTAGTAACTGAATGTAAACAAGCTTCTATTGATAACCTCACATGTTCCAATAATGTCATTGGTGATTGAAAGAGAAATCAAGGATACGAACTCCTCCACTTTTTCAAATGAAGTTTAACTAAAGCAAAGAAATCATGAGATCATTAGGATAGGCACTAAATTTTCTAGATAGTGAAAAGATGGTTATTTGTTCAAGCTGAGACCTTCAACTTCTTATCATCCTGGTCAGGCAAAGTATGCGAAGAAGATTATTTTCTTATCCCAGTCAGACTGTAAGATCGAAAAGCAGAGAAATCTAAAATACTGCCCTTTTCTAAGATTGAGAATACATTTTTCCAGATATTGTGTAATAATATTGCAACCAAGATGAACATCAGTAAAATTATTTTAACTAGGTGTAACTACTAGAAAATATTAGAAGTTACTCAACAAGACTAAAAAGCCACATAAGAACCTGGAGTCCACCATTAGTTGTCTTCTTCTATATGAATGGATACAAAATCAAGACTGAATGAAAGGAAGCATTAAGCAAAACACTGGATCTAAGTAGGTGATAAGTATCTTAGATGGTTACAAGAAAATAATCAAGAGTATGGATAAATAAGTTTCTTGAATAGTTAGAAAGAAGAAGGATATTTCAGAAGAGTTGATTCCTAATAAGAAGAAGTTTTTAGTAGAGGTCTTTTGAAGAACATGAAGCATTTTTAATTTTTTTTTTTTCTTTTATTTTCATATAGTGCATTTGCACATTTTTAGATATACCCCTTTCCTTTTCTTTTTTCTTTTTTCTTTTATAGTTTCTCAAATTCAGTTCCTTGGAGAATAATAAGTAGTAACAACCTGCTGGCAATGATGGATAAGTTAAAAGGGTCTTCACTCAAAACTTGGTTCGGAGTAAAATATTGTTTCCAAAATTGTATTTAGAGGCTGAAGCTCTTCTGAGAATTGAAAGCTATTGACGAGTATGTCAGTACGAGTCTTTTAGTTTAGCTATGATACAATTGCCCTATATATCTCTATCAATTTTCTTAATGATTAATAAACATACAATACTAATCTGATTATGGGTTTTAAAAAAAATATTAATATTAATATTAAAAATACTCTTATAGTAATTAAATAATTTTTTTTTTTTTAAATTAACCCTCTGTCAGGTTAGTTAGGTGTGCTTTATTAAACCTTTGTAAACTATACATTAA
>CAJVPT010007453.1:0-10048 GCA_910592055.1 Acaulospora colombiana
GCATGGTCTTCCGATGAGATAGTGCTTATACATAGTTAGTAAATATATAGAAGCTACTCATGTATATAGGTTACTAATATAAGCAGATATATAAGTACTTGTTAGTATATATATTGTCTATCTATATACAAAGAGTAATATAAGTGACTGAGCCAAAGCAGTTGCCTTATATGAATGTACAGGTATATCACTAATAAAGATCATAGCAATGACTTTATGGACCAGTAGCTTACAAATATTATAGACAACTTCTTTATCTTTGAAATTTATTTTAACACTAGCCCAGCCTTGGCAGGTTAGCCTCCTCACTAGGGGTGGGAACAAGCCGTAAGGTGAGTATCTCTAAAAAGAGTTCTCTATTGAGTTTTATTTGATAGAAAACAGATAGTAAGTTCTAAGGTAGCCTTCCTATATAATTTTATTGTAAATATACAAATAAAACAAGGCTGAGCCAGCATTTAAAAAAAAAAAAAAATAGATTTTAGTTTCAATTAAAACTTATATAAAAGATCTATAGTAGTAACTTGTAAGTGATAATATTTACAATTAAAAAAATATTTATTTAACTATAAATATAATAATAAATCACTTTCAAAGTTATATTTAAAACTATAAATTTATAAAAATAACCAAATTGATATATTTTTAATATATACTATATACATATATAGTTTACTTTTGTTTAATAAAATATATATAACTAATATTTTTACAGATCTTTTACTTATATACAAAAAATATATTTGCAAGAAATTTTTTTTTTTTTTTTTGCTAATAAAGTCTTAATACTATCTTAAACTAATTTGAAGTTTTACTTCAAGAGATACTCTTAAACCTTATATCTTATTTATATTCATCTTCAAACAAAAACTTGACTTTCTGTAATCTAGAAAAGTTAAAAACACCTTTTCTATCTATGACAAGAAAGTTTTGCAAAAAAGAAGAACTAATAGTATAGTACTTAAAATCTTTCATATTGAAACATATTTATAAAGGTTTTATGCAGTAAAAGATGATAAACATCAAGTTATATTTTCAAAGTATCTGCCTATTGTTTCTTTCCTCTTATAGTTATTTAAAATTTTTTAGTTCTCTGACTAATTTTCTCTACCTTAGTTTAATCCTGAATTTTAGGTAACACAATCTGTTGCAAAATATGATTGGTAGACACAAAACTTATTAGTAGCTAAATGTAAACAAGTTCCTACTAATTACTTTATATATTCATATGACATTATTGATAATAGAAAAGGTTAATTGGTATCTTATTTCTACTCTATTTCTTCAATTGAATTAACTTATAAATCAAGTTCTATAAAGTCAATATAATATAAACAATAAGTTTTCAGATGGTAAACAAAACTATTATTCATTTAAGTTGAAATCTTTCTTTTTTATTATTTTGATTAGGCAAAATTTAAGACCAAAATCTTCTTTTCATCCCAGTTAAGCAATAAGACTGAATAGTTACTAGTTTATGCTAAGTTTCAATTCTTTGATTATAGTTTAGAATCTATTTTTTCAGAAGTTATTGAATTGATGAGAATTTCTATCACTTTTCAAAACCTTTCTACTATTATAAGGCAAAATAATTGTTGAGAAATTTGATTTTTTAAATAATAAAAGATGTATATCAGTAAAATTTCTTTAACTATATGTGACTATTAAAAGATATTATACTAAAACAATATAGTTCAGTTTCTAATAGGTGACATAAGAACCTAGGATCCATTATAAGTCATTTTTCTATTACAAGTAAATAAAAAATCACTATCTAAAAAAGATTGGAAACAAATATATCCTGGAAGTAAAGGCTCCCACTAGATGATAAGCCTTTTCAGATAATATATAAGAAAAAAATAAAAATCAAGAATAAATAAGTTTCTCAGATAGTTAGAAAAAAAAGAATATCTGAATTAAGTATTTTTTATTGAAAAGAGGTCCTGAAAAACAGGTCTTTGAAAGAAACTGGAAATTTTTTTTTCAAATTTTACTCTTTTATTTTTTTAAATATTTTTAAATATTAATTTTTTCTTTTAACTTATTCTTTTGTAATTTCTTGTATTTTAGTAGCTTGATATGACATATAGTAATAACAACCTACTAGTAATAATGTAATGAACTAGAAAGATCTTTATCTAAAGACACTGAGAAGTAAAATATTGTTATTAAAGTTAAACTTAGAGATTTTTATACTTACAGTATAATGAGTTAATTAGATTAAAATAATAGTTTGGTTATAATATTACTCTTATTTTTATTTGATTAATAAATTGACAATCTAACCTAACTATAGATACTCAAAAAAAATAAAATAAAATATATATAATTAATCTAATAAAAAATTAATAAAAAATTATATTTTTTTTTATTAACTATAACTGATATTAGATATGAACCTTTTATTAAGAATAAACTTAAACTTGAATATACAGTATATATTCTTTGGTATGATATTAATTATCTTATACAAACTATATATTTTTATATACATGCAGATTAATGATAATCTAGTATGGCTTGTCCTAGTTGAACCTGTTTATCCACTCTGAAAATGAGGTAGACATACTAGGGACCAATAGTTGATAACAGTTTAATGATAATAATGGTATAGTTAGTAGATTTTACAATTGGTCTATATATTGATACTAACTAACACTTTTTACTTAAATCTCAGAGGGGATTATTATCCTCTTTATCATCACTTGCAGCATCACAGACTAATCCTGTTTGATAAGTTCTTCATTTAAGCAAGCACTGGATTGGAATATTTCAAGCTAGAATAGGTTGGTTTCAAAGTCTACTGGTACAGTTTTAATTAGAGAATATTAGACAATTGCCATAGTTCTAAAAGTGATATCCTGGGATTTCTTTTTCTGTTCAGTTCAGGGGAATCTGTGGATATAAATTGTATAACCAGACCAGAGGCCTTTTTTCATATAATTCTCATGATAGATTTATTTCAGTCTGGTAATTAACAGGAAGGTCAGAAGTTCTATCCTCATATAACCTGATTATTTTTCTCATATAGCCCTTGTGTAGTATTGAACTCTAGACCTTGTGATTGTAACCTAAGAGCACCATCACTATGTTATAGACCCATAGGTTATAAAAATTATATTATTATAATAAATATTTATAATTTTATATATAACTAATTTATTTATATATATTATTAATTAAAAAATTATATGTGATCAATATGACAAAGGAATGGAGAATCATACAAATTACAAAGAAGAGAGAGTTACACATCCTTGATATAATAGTTAGAATAGTGGAAAAACATGACCAAAAGAAAGAAACATAGGCTATCCAAATTATCATCAACACTCTCACCATACAAGACAAGTTCAATTAAACACCAGAACCAACAGAATATTAAATACTCGATAGTATTTTTGCAAAAATTTTAAATATAGACCAACTATATTCATTAAAGCAGAAGTCCTTAAAACACATATCCTATATTTATGGATACAAGATTAAGGAAGAGAAGAAGGCCTTATGGCATCCTTCTTGGAAGAAAAAGTTAGATGCATCTTGGAGCAAGATATTTTCACAAATAGTCTTCTCCTCTATGCTCCAGAAATTTTTCAGACTAAAGGTGAGTTTATAAACTCCATATTAGAAAACTCAACTTCAGATAAGAATATCACTTCAAATAAGGATATGGAAGTTCAACCAACAACCAATATTGAAATTCCAAATAACATTAAAGTTGAAATAGGTGATAAAGACATAGAATATCCAGGAAAGAGTTGAAGGGGAAAACATAATGAAATAAATCTCCTACAATATATGAAATAGACCCAAGCCATCCAGTTTAAATCTATTTTATATCACCAAGAAGAAAGAATTCAAGGTTGGAATTCTTACTTCCAGAATATTAAGAGATATAGAAAAAAAAATAATTAGGCTATCTTCAAGATACCTTGAGTCTATTTAAAGATATATTATCATTCAAAAAAGACTTTTTCAATAGTAATGCCTGGACAACTTTTACATTTGAGAAAATGAAAGATATCTTACAATGTATAGAGAAGATTAACAAAAAAGAAGGAAAAAACTTTACCTTAATTTCTATATATGCAGAGAAATGGAAAACTTCATATTTACTATCAGAAAAGAAATTCTTTAAACAAGAGGTAGCAGAAAAAGAAAACAAGACAGTAATTGTCATATTGATAGATCTTGACCGCAGTCATTTCCATCAAGAAATCAAGGCTGTTTTAAAAAAATATGAAAAGGTTTCGAGTATCCATATTTACAATCACTTTTGCTATCAAAGGAGAATCAAAGTACGACTTATCCCAAACTAGCAAAACTTGAAGAATAAATGGTTTATTCATATAAAAGTAGATATCTTTAGGTCAATTTTTACTCAATATAAATCAGATGACTATGAAGTTGGTGCCATTCTCAAAAACCATAACAACCAATTCTTACGACTGTATAATATACATAATACCTTTACAAGTCTTATAGTAAGGGCAATATAGTATGCAGAGATCAAAGCATGTTATATACCAAGAAATCCTTTCATTTTAAAAAAAAGAGGATATGCAGTAGTCTGTTTTGTAATAGCTGAAGATTTGCACAAGATCCTAAAACAACATATATCTATATATGGTCACAAACTTAGCTAGAGTGCTAAAGAGTACTTTAGGAAGGATACAGTGTATGCCAAAGAAGTGATCAAAACAGAAAGCAGTAATTATAATAAAGAGAAAGCTCATCCTAAAACAACATATATCAAACTGTACTCAAGACAACTGGGTCAAACTGACATCAGAAGCAACAACAAAGCAAACTGGTATACAACATCTGAGGATGATTCAGAAATAGAAAGTGACTCGAAGAAAAAGACAGATCTTGGAAAAAAGGCAAAAAGAAAAAGATACAACTTCTAAGGCAGCAACTATATAGCTGGAACATCAGACATTCCTAGATATTTTACTACTGGTAGTAACAGGGAACCAATCAATCATTGTAACAGAAGAAGAAGTTTGTATAATAGGTTACAAAGTCCTTATCCAGAAAATGAAAGTGATCAAGACCTCCTGTATCAGATTCTGAATAATTTCAAGCGATTAAATATCAGAATAAACATAATTGAGAAGAAAATAGATAACCAGAACAAAGTAAGAGAAAGGTGATAGAATAATCACTTCAAAAAAGCACTAGTCTAGTCAAGATATATTAGGAGAGAGTTTGATTCACAAGAGGAATCAAGCTTATCCTGAAAGAAAGGAGCGATCATAGAAACAATAACAAAAACTAATACAACTCTTCTTAGTACAATACACACCATACCACTTGATGAGTTTATTAGTATGATTAAAAATAACACCATTAATAAACTAGATAAAGAACAAACTCTATATAAAAACTATATCATTAATAACTTCATAATAGACAATACTATTACTATTGGAACACATAATGTTAGAGACATTAATATTAGTCTTAAAGTCTTGAACAACAAAGACTATTTAGACTTATACAAGATCTCAATATAGATATCCTAGAGATTTGTAAAACTAAATTAACAAAAGAAACAGCAGACTTTACTTTTAATCTACAACAAATACACAAATTCTTTCATAGCTATAATAATAAAAAACTCAGAGGGTCTAGAGTAGGGTTTCTCATTAGAAAAAATATTGAAAAAAAATTAGAATCAATTGAAAGAATAGAAGGATATATAATAGGAGCCAACTTCCTATTAACAAGAAGCAAACTTTGTATTTACCAAGTGTATTTGCCATCTGGAAAAGCTGAAAGTAGATGACTACAACAGTTATTTCAAAACAAGGTTCTATATAAGCAAAGAAACCACTTCAAAGTTATAATAATGGATGACTTTAATGCAATTATCAATCCAATAGTGGATCAATCATCACCTACAGATAAAACAATCCCAAGATACAAAAAGCTGAAATAGGTCTCTTCAAGTTTCTAGAAAACTGGAATTACATAAATATTCAAAACTCCTGGTAAGAAGAAAAGAATATTACCTTTACATGGGCAAATAACTCAGTATACAGTAGAATTGACTATATTTGAATACTACCAGAAATTAGTCTAAACAATATATATGAGTTTAAAAATATTCTAGTAGAGACACTACTGGGTAGTAACTATACCCTATTATTAACAAGAATAACAACAAACAATTTGCTCAAAAATTAGGTACAAGAGCAAGATAGAATAAAAGGTAGAAAAATATCAGATCTAGGAAACTCCACTGTGAAACAATGGAAAAAATTTAAACTCTGGATAGAACGCAAGCTTTCAGAAATTGATACACAGGTCTCCTGGTATGAAACTGAGAAATGCTCTCAAGAACTTGAAAAAGCCTGGCAAGAACTTGAAACCATAATTATTAAGGGTGTATAAAGTGCCTCAAGAAGAAAAAAGTCTACTCCACTCCTAGCAGAAGAAAAGAATTTAAGATGGGATCAGTAATATCAAAGAAGGATTTTGAAGTCTACAAAAAAACCAATAAGATATACTTTCTTCTAAAAAAAATCCAAGTTAACTTGAATATGAAGACTATAGAAGATATGGAAAATATAGAGAAGGCCATTCAAAATTTATAAGGCACTTATGAATCTCTTGATGAAGAAGTAGCACTTTCCTAGTACAAGAAGAGATTTCAGAGCAATTGAGAAAATTACTAAAATAGAATATATCCTCAGAATAATATGCAAGAAAAAAAAAAGTCTTTATATTAGAAACCAAATCAAGGAGGCTCTGGATGATAGATGTGATGATCTTAAATCCAATCAGAAGCAGATGCTGGACTCAGTCTTAAACTATAAAAAACTAAAAATTACATTAGATCGGGTATTAACCACAAATCAGAAAAAAAAAAATACATTGCTACTAATCTTCAAACCATCAGAAGCAAGGTTTAAAAATATCACAAAAAGGCTTTCAAAAAGAGAAATATCAACTTCGAGAATCTAGACCCCTTCTGAAAAAAAAAATACCAATCCAAAAAATGAATTAATCCAATATAATATTCACTTTTAATAAAAGAAATCAAAGTAAAAGAGCTCAAAGCTATTTTGCAATCTCTTCCAAACAACAAGGCTGCTGGTCCTCATTGCGAAATACTCAAACATTTAGAGATCAAAGAAAAAAGAACTTTATGTCTTCTTTTTAATAAAGTTTTAAGTACAGATCAAGTATTCAAGAAATAAAAAAGCAGTAACATCTATTCCATTCTCAAACCCAAGCCTTAAAAATATAATCTGAGCAATATAAGACTCATTGTCCTCTTGAAAACAGCTCGAAAATGCTTTATAAAGATCCTTATTAACCAACTATCAACTATTTGCAAGCAATACAAAATATTAATAGGATAAACTTTGCTGGCTACAAGAAGAGAGTATGATAGAGCCTATCCACCTGCTAAACAACATTTGTGAAAAGGCTAGAGAAAAAAAAAAGAACTATGGATCCTATTTCAAGATACTGCAAAGGTATATGATACAATATCCCTACACATGTTTGAAAAGGCTATAGATCAGATTTAAATTTCTACATTCATAAAGAAGCTTATTAATAGACCTCTTCAAAGATAGAGGCTGTAGTATCATCCTTCCTAATGGACTATCTAATCCAATAGTGGCAGAGAATGGGATAGACCAAGGAGAAACAATCTTTCCATTATTATGAAAAATCTTCTATGATCCACTTTTATGCAAAATCCAAAACAACAACAACCTGAATTATTCCATGGAAGAAAAATGGTTTCCTAACTTTAGTAAACTTAAAAAGAAGAGGAAGCTCTCCTTAAAACAGACAGTAATTGCCTACATGGATGACACAATCTGAATTGTCAAATTTAAGAAAGACCTGAAAAAGATCCTGAAAGAAGCAAAAAAGTTCTATATAACAAATGACTCTCAGATCAATGCAGAGAAGACAATCCTCCTTACTATTAACTGAAATCCACAAGTCTCTGAAACTGTTCAGGCTTGAATAGAGGATATTATAGTTCATGAAATCAACAAGGAGGACTAGGCTAGATTTCTTGGTATTTGGCTAGGACCAAGACAAAAAAAACCAGGACATTTTCAGTCTTATAAAATCAGAGATCAGAACAGTAGTCCAAGCAATAACTAAGAAGAAGTTGATAGAAAAATATGTCTGATATATTATCAATAGGGTCTTGGTTTCAAGAATAGAATACAGAATAGAACACACACACCTGAGTGAGAAAATATGTAATAATCTCACAGTCATGTTTAGAAAAATATTCATAAACAAGGCCCTGGTCTATGGAATGATTCCAAACAGTTGTATTCACAACAAAGAAATATACAGTCTCATAAGTATCTAGAAAATACAATTAGAAAGTCACATACCTACACTTTTCTATCAACTTAACAACAATGAGGTCTCTGGTATTGCTATCATAATTAGATTGAAACAAAGCCAAATCAAATGTTGGGAGCCAGGTAATATTTTAATCAATCCTATTAACTCTTATATGCTGATGAAAGGAAACTTGCAGCTATGGCACTGGCTTTGGCAAAAAGTATACATAATACTTTTCAAAGTTGGAGATGGAAAAATATATTCGATTATCAGGGAGGTATCTTATCTATCAAATCTATACTGCAAAAGGATAAAAAATATAGAAAAGCTATTCCATTACTATAAAAACACAAGATCATGTTTCTAGACCAGCTTATCAATACTATCACAATAATACTTAAGGAATGGAGAGCAATTCAAATCCTCTATAACAGATGCAAGAAATCAGTTTTCTTCTGATACAAAAAAGTTAAGAAAAAAACAACAATAAATCAAGATCTCTTATGAAACTCTCTATATAGGCTTGAATAGATAGTTTAAAATATACAAACTAAGACATTTCCAACAAAACCAGAAAAAAGTAAGATTTACTGGGTAGTCCAGGCTAATACTTCAACAAATATATGGGAAAAGATAATATCCATAAATAATAAAACCTATTTCACTCCATATCAGCTGGTATATGATTCTATTAGTAATAATACTCATCTTTAACCAGACAGCACAGAGTAGCCATTAGAAGTAGTCCAGTCACAGATCCATCTTCTCCCACAACTTAATCGACATAATAATCTAAAAAAAAAGAAGCAGATCCTTCTTTCAGGAAACCTTACAGACTGGTAGACAAATGCATTCAACAAACAGTAGCTCTACCAACTTCCAGACCAGTCAAAATAGAAATTCAAGTGGAAGACTGGGATATCACACTAATAGAAAAAGCTATACAAATAGAAGAACACAGAGATGAACATAAGAACATCTTGAGATATAACAAATTAAATATGGCTGATCAGTTACATTCTATATAGATGGTTCTTATAAACAAAAGATGACAGATTGTGAATTCAAAATGGATTTAGCTTGGATCATGATAGAGAAAGACAAAATAATTAAACAGTTCTAAGTAGGGGTATTCACATGATCATCAACAACTGGGACTAAAATACTAGCTATTCTCACTGCACTGTATACAGTCCCCCGAAACACAACAATTACAATTTACACTGATTGCAACACTGCAGTTAAAGTATAGAAATCCATCTGCTCACAAATAGAGACATCTACAAGAAGATGGACAAAGATTGTTAATTAGTCACTTTGGAATAAGATCAAGGACCTAATAAAGAAAAAAGACCTGAATCTGGAAATCCTAAAGGTCAAAACCTACAGAATCAACAGATTCAACAATCAAGTAGACTTATTTGCCAAATAGGTCAGACGAGAGAATCCAATAACTTGGCAATAGCACTAAAGATGGGTCCCTAAAGGGGGAGGCAGAGACATAAGTCAAATATCCCTCACTAGGAACATTAAAATTTTTAAATTATTAACTATAAAAAAACTACCCACAATTGTTTTCCATTATTCAAATTATTGATTTATAGCATTTCCTGATTTTTGTTCATATTGAAATGAAGAGTTATGAATTTTGTCCCTCAAAAAAAGACATAAGTGATCTGCAAAATTTTATATGCTAAATACTTTAGGGACCCAT
>CAJVPT010007454.1:0-10048 GCA_910592055.1 Acaulospora colombiana
ATAATTTATAACTCTGAATTGTAATATAATATAATAAATAATAGTATAATAATATATACAATTTTAAATTATATTAAAACAATACAAATAATTTTATTTAAATAATTCTTTATTAATTTAATATTTTTTTACTAATATATAATATATAAATTAACTAGTTGATTATGAAACAAAAGAAATATAAAACTGATGAATGCTCTAACTCTTATAAAAAATAAGTAAAGAATCTATTCCGGGATGATATCAATCTATAACTGAGATAATTCAAGAAAATAAATTAAAACAGCTTATAGAATCCTAGAAAGACATCTTAAAATAGAGTACTTCAAATGTATTAGCTTTGTTAAAAACCAAGAATCAAAACTAGCTTGATATTAAGATTACATAAAAGGCTCAAATATAGAAGAACAACATATAATTAAAACAAGTATAGATATAGTTTTTTATCTCAATACAAGAAAATCTATCACAAGAGTCCAATTATTAGAAATTTCAAATATCAAAGAAGCATTAGAAGGAATTATATATAAAACAATATGCTATAACCAAGTAACTACCTAGAATGAAAGAATACTACAGGTTGAAATAGAGGATTGAAAGATAAACATCATTAAAGATCATATTGAAGAAGGTGCCTATTAATCCCATCTGATCAAAATACTTAAATATAACAAGAAAAGAAAAGAATCAATAACCTTTTACTCTAATAGGTCTCTTATAAATTATGGAAATATAAACATGAAAATAGAAGCAGCTTGGATATAGATAGGAGAGGAAGGAAATGAAAACAAGTTTTAAACTGGAATAAATAATTGGTATTTATTCATTAAAACAGAATTAATAGTTATAGTAACTATACTATTAGTAGTTTTAGTAGATAGCAAGATTAAGATCTTTATAGATAGTCAAGTCTGTATCACAAAATAGAAAACTATAGAAAAAAAGATTTAGAATAATCCACAAAAGATAGTTAAAAGAACAAAACTGGTTCTTGTGAACATATATATTGAATCTTGTAAAAAAAAGAAACTGGATCTCAAGCTTATTAAGATTAAGGCATATTTTAATATTTAATATAATAAAAAAGCAGATGCTCTTGCTAAAGAAGTACTAAAGTTTCTAATGATAAATAGAAAAACTTAGTTTTATTCAAGATCATCCCAGAAATTAAATGGCAAGATATCTTCATAAGACAAGATATTAAAAAAACAAATAATAAAGTAACAATCTACCAATGGACAACTCAATATAGAACTAAAATAAGATAGAATTAGCAAATCTAAATCTAATACAGATACAATTTAAGAATGGATATATATGGAACCCCTCCTTTAAAAGCTCACAAAATAAAAGCTTTCTCATTAAATTGATCAATAATAAGCTACTAACATTAACTAAACTGGCCCTAAAAGATCAAATCTGTATAAGCAAGTAAATGTATTATGTGTGGCCAGGAAGAGGAAACAATAGAACACTTGCTAAAATACCTAATTTATAAGACTCAGTAGAGTAAAACATGATAAAAAGGAATGAAAGAAATTATTAAAGATTCAGAGAGTTCTCAAAAGAAAAAAAAAAATCTGAAGAGAAAGAATTGAACTTAATAATAGATGATAGGATAGAAATAGGAAAAATCAACAAACAGATAGTAAAACTGATGAAAAAAATCTCAAAAACCAGTCAGAATACACTCAGCTTCTGTATGAAACTAATAGAGAAAGATCTAAGTATAAGAATATCTAATCTAAAGTGTTGTGATAAGAGAATTAAAAAAGAGACAAAAAAATAAATAATAAAAATGTAGAAGAAAGAATATAACTACTTATGAAAGAAAATATAAAATATAAAATATGAAAAGGTAATCTACTAGGAACAGATATCAGGAATCTACAAATATGACAGATAAAAAAATCAGTACATCTATGGAACCAGGAAAGAAAGGACAAGAGTATAGAAAGTTGATCTAGTAAGAAGTTGATATATGAAAAAAAAAAGAATCAAAGACAAGAAATTGGAAAAATTCTATAAATAATGTGAAGTATGATATGAAGTGATTAGAGTTTTGATCTCTGTCAGAGCTCAAAAGAGTAATTTGTAATAATAATCTATGGGCAATGATGTTAAAAGTTGGAAGGGTCTTTACCTGAACCTCTAATAAAATAAAAAATCATTTTCTAAGTTATACTTAGAGAAGTAATATAATCAAAATAAGTGAGTTAGTTAGAAAATTAGTTTTAGCATTTTATTTAATATGTATAGTCTACAAATATTTAATAAAGCATACATAACTAACTTAACAAAGAGAAAAAAAAATAAAAAAAAAATAAAAATTTTATAATATATAAAAAAACTCTTTTTACTGATCCTCTTTTTTCCTTTTTTGACAATTTTTTTGGAAAAAGTGAACCTGTTCAAATATAAAGAAAAACAATATATTTTTTAAACCAAGTTACCAAGCTCTTTCAATATACATATAACAAGCTATTTAAAAATACCAAGGAAAGAGATATACATTGTTTTGCTAATTTTCTTTTATTTTTTTTTAAAAAAATTTTTAGAAGAAAAAAAACTTGTAAACTAATTTACAGTTAGAAAAAGAGAGCCAATATCAATTTAATATAACTTATAGTCAGGCCAATATAGATTAACATCTTTTTTAATATTGCAAGAAATCTAAGAAACAACCAAGTTTATCCAATAAATTAAATTACTTTAGTTATTCAAAGATTCAGAAGAATATCAAAGTTCTCTAAAGACAAGTCAATCTAAATGTACATATACATATAAACAACATACTTATTTCTTACCTTGTTATGTAAATATGAACATGTAAAAAGTAAATAAGCAAAACAAGTATATACAGTATGTAAAAGTAACAAACGAAATACATGTATATACATACTGTATATCTTGTTTTAAACAAGTTGATTGATATTCTACATAAATATGATACCAACTTGCAAAATTCAGATAGGATCTTTAATATAAATAAATAAATATATCAAAACAATACAATAAGGTTTTTCTGTATTACCTAATCAAAACCATAAAAAATAACAACCTCAAAAAGGTTTATCTGCACCTAAATATAGATTATTGATAAATATAAAAAACAATAATGTAACTTATCAATAAATTTAGACTAGTAGCAAATATAAATAGAACACAATGTATTGTATACAGTATTACAAATAGTCAATAAAAGATAAGAGGATATAGTAAATACTTTAATTAATCTCTCAATAAAATATGATAACACTCTACTTTATGGACCTCACAACAACTACTAAAACAAAGAAATAGTGAATCTTGCAAATCAATAGCCTTATTACTAAAAATATATATTATCCTAGATAGTATTATAATTAAGATATTAGAAGTTGATATGACAACTTTTCACAAAAAATAAATCCTAACTCAATATATCACATATGTTTGGCAACAAAGTAAAGGAATTAAAAAAGATCTTCTACAACTCTAGATTAAAGATAAGTTCATAAAAATTATTAAGAATCCTAAAAGTCAACATAAATAAGAGAAATAACCAATATAGATTATCAAACAAATAGATAATGAATTAATAATAGACAATAAAGTAATAATAATATATTCATAAGAGATGAAAAAATTGAAATTACAAAAACTTCAAGAAACAGTAAAAAAACAATATATTAGTGAATATAGCTCCTATATTATTAGGAATAAAGATATAGAATTATCAACAAATCTTTATTTTATAAAAAAAAAAAGAAACTTATAGATAAAGTACAATAACAACCAATATTTCAGAAAAAACAGAAGATTAAACTAAGGTATATCTAAGCAACACTCTTAAACTTTCACAAAAAGAAAAAAACCTGTTGCAAAAAGAGTTTATCTATGGAAATGAGTAGCTAGTTTTTTGAATACAAAAGAAAAAAGATATTAAAAGATATATAGAAGAAGTTAACTGAAAGTAAAACAACTTTGTTATTTAAAATATAACATTCTTAACTATCTATAAGAAACAAAAAACAGAAAGAAGCTTAGATAGTAAAGTCTTTTAAGAATCTAAAGCCAAAGAGAATACCAATATCTGGCATGTATATTTGATAGATATAAATCATAAAGTCAATAAGAACTTTATAAAGGTACATCTAAAAGGATATAGAGAAATTCGAAATATTCGTATCTATTATATAAGATAAATACAAAACCATAAGTGAAAGCCTATATCAAATAGTACAAATATCTCAGTCTAAATCCTAAAACAATTTGAATAACTTCAATTAGTACAGAAATATCAAAAGCTATATTTTTCAAGTTTGAGCTTAGCAACAATAAAATTAATCAAATATTAATAAAGAAAAATGACAACTTAGCAAGACTTCTAGATACTAACAAAACCTATATCAGTCTAATAGTTAGAGTATTGAACAATATACAAGTTAAGGCATACTATTCATTCAAAAATTCCTATATATTAAAGAAGCATAACTTTACAATAGTTTGTTTTAAGACAAAAAAAGAAAAAGACAAGGTATATAAACAATATATTTTTTTTGCAAGGATATTATTTCTCATGGAGTATCAAATATATATTCAAAACAAAAAGACAGAATTCTAAAGATAAAAATAGAAATACAAGTTTTTGATTTAGAAATATAGAAGTAAACAATGAATCAATATCTGACTCACAATTATAAAATAAATCAATAAAGTCTATTTTTACTTCAGCAAATTATCATAGATTCAGGAATTTGAGACAGATCAGATAGCAAAATAATAATAGAATAAAACATAAAAGAAATAAAGAGAAGAATATCCTATAATAGGAAGCAATAGAGAATTAATTAGAAATCAATAAAATTATAGATATAAATTTTCAAAAGATAACATAAGACTTGAAATAGAAAGTATACAAAATCCTTTAATAAGTATTCTAGCTAATTTAAAAAGACTATATGCTAGAATAGATACCTTAGAGGAACAAACAGTCTTTAGAAGATCAAGACTTAGTAATAAGAGAGCAAACTGCTTCTAAAAATGTACCAGTTCTTAATAGTAATCAAGAGAAGTAACAGCTCATTGCTTTTTCATCAAAATTACAAATATGGACAACAAACAAATTTTAAAAAGTAATAATAAAATAGAAGAGAAGAAGAATATAAACATTATAACATTTTTATAAAAAAAATGAAAAAAAATTTTTAACAATAATAAATATAGACTAATAAAAAAATCAAAGAAGAGAATATAATAGGTAAAAATGTGATCAGAATAGGTATACATAATATTAGATAAATTATAAATAAAAGAAAGTCACAAAATCTAATTAAAGAGATATTAGAACAAGAAATAGATATATTGGGATTATATGAAATAAAATTGATACAAGTTAATATACTGTATAATAGGTATTCAATAATTAGAAAGATTATAAACATTTTTATAGTACGAACAATAATATATCATTTGGGATAGAAGTTAGTATCTTAATCAGAAGAAATCTGAAAAAAAAGGTTGCATTAGTAGAAAAAAAAGAAGAATATATTATTGTTATCAATATGCTTATAAAAAGAAAGAAGATCTATATTATACAGATTTATATTCCTTCAGATACATCAAGATATAAAATAGTAAAGAATAAAATAACTAGTCTTATTAAAAGAAAACATGGACAAGGCTTTTATACAATAGTAATAGGAAATTTCAATGTGACCTACAATTTATTAGAAGATAGAAAGTTCTCTTCAAAAGCAAGCTTCAGATTATCATAGTAACCTAAAATTTTACTATTCAACTGTCAAAGAAAATACTTCAATAAGAAAATACCTAACAAATAATAGTAGAATAGACTATATTTAGATCTCTTATAGTTTAACAAGTTATCCATTATTCTGATTTGATAATCAAGATATGAAAGATGCTATGGACAGTAATTATATCATATTTCTAATAAAACTACATGGTAAAAACCTTTTCACAAGAAGCAGAATCACAAAACCTTCTAAAGTAAACTAAGAAGAATTAATATAAAGAGTATATCTCATTACAATAGTAAGCATTTGTAAAAGTGTAGACCATAAATTTAAAATATCACTAGAACTGTTGTTACAAGAAAAACCCAATCTAAATAAAAGAAAAGACCAGACAAACAAATTATAAAAAACCTTGAAGAAACTATTATGTAAAGCAGCCTTTGCAAGTTAGTAACAAAGAAAACTTTTCAATTAGAAGAAATGTACCATAAACATAATACTGAATTTATCAATTATAGAAAAGCCCTATAACTTAAAAAACTTTATAATAAAGTAGAAACATTAAAAGAAATAGATAAGCTACAGATCCTCAGCTTAGCTATAGAAAAACTTAATAATACTTACAACCCAAGTTATCAGATCAAGAACTATTGTATCCAATATAGTATCTCTAATATGCTATAGAAATTTTTAATAAAAGATATTCAAAATACTATAGAAGGTCTTAAATTATATGTCAAAGATTGAAAGTGAAAAAAATAAGAGATAGTATTAAAACTGCTTTAAAATAGAAATGTAATGATTTGAGAAACAATCAGAAATAAATGGTCAGCTCTCTAACCAACTGAACTAAAAGTAAAATAGTATTAGATAGGATTAAAGTCAAGCAAGGTAATAATAAATATATTGCAACTCAAAAAGATGAAATTGAAAAAGAAATAAGATAGTATCACTGAGAGTAATGATGGGTTTCTAAAGTATTTAAAATATAAAATTTTGCAGATCACTTATGTCCTTTTTTGAGGGACAAAATTCATAACTCTTTACTTTAATATAGACAAAAGTCAAAAAATACTATAAATTAATGATTTAGATAATAGAGAACAATTATAGGTAGTTTTGTTATAGTTATTAATTTAAAATTTTTAATTTTTTCTAGTGAGGAACATTTGACTTTTGTCCCTACTTCTTTCTTTAGAAACCCATCTTTAATTGTATGATCTTCAAAAAAAGAAAGCTAGATATAACAATCTATTAGAAGGTTAAAAAGAAGAGTATAAATTAAGTAAATACAGTATATCATAACATTTTAATACAATGAACTACTTGAGCCAATTTCACAAGAAGAATTAAATGAAATACCTAAAGCACTTTCCAATAACAAAGCTTCAGGAATATCTTAAATTAGTTATGAAATACTAAAAAAGTTGAGTCAAAAAGGAAAATATTTCTTGAGAAGAATATTGAATAACTTTTTAAAATAGAAAGTCTCTTTAAAATATTGAAAATAGAGTCATATATATCCTATAATAAAATCCAAACCTTGAGGCTATGAACTCTCAAATATTATATTTATTATTCTATTATAGGTTACAAAAAAATGTTTCATTAAAATTCTTATCAATAGAATGGGAAATATTTGTAAAAAAAAATGATATTTTTAGAGGTTCAAATTATATAGGGCTATTAGAAAAAAGTATAGTAGAACCAATTTAAATTCTTAATAATATCTGTTAAGATGCTAAAGAAAACAAAAAGAAACTATGAATACCTTTTTAGGATATTGCAAAAGCATATTATACAATTAGTTTAAATATACTAATAAAAGCAAAAGATTTTATAAAAATTATAATGAGCCTTTTTCAAAATAGAGAATTTCAGATCATATTCAAAAATAATTTCATAGAATCAATAGTAGCTGAAGATGGAATTGACTAAGGAGAAGCTATCTCATCTCTACTATGAAGAATTTTTTATGATTCTCTTCTATGCAAAATTTAGAATAATACATAAAGAGAGTATAAAATATCAGTTATATGGAATCTTGACCTCAAAATACAGACTACAAAAAAGTTAAAATCAAGGCATGTAGCCATAGCCTTCATAGATAATACAACATGGATAGCAAGATCTAAGGAAGATATGAAAAAGATTATAAAAACTATAGAATCTTCTATATAATCAATAACTCTCAAATAAATGGTAATAAATTAATCTTAGTCACTATTAACAATTCTAATTGCTATCCAGAAGAAATGAAAGCAGGTACTTAAAAAAAAGTGATTAAAGAGTTCAATAGAATAGAACAGGTTAAATTCTTAGAAATTTGAATGGGCAATCAAAAAACTGTAATCGAGCTTAAAAAATAAGCGTTTAAAGAAAACAATATAATAATAAGAGTTCTTAAATATAAAAATGTAATGAACAAATAAGTCATTTACATTCTAAATAGAATATTAATACCTAGAATAGAATTTAGAATATAACATAATATATTGTCCTGGAAAATATAAACTACCTTGACAATAGTATATAGAAAACTTTTCAAGAATAAGAGTAGTTTATGCAGGTCTATACTTAACAGTATAATTTCCTATTCAAAGATTTATAACTTGAAAAATATTTGGATGTTATAAAGAGAAAGCCAAGTAATAGGACTTTGCAACAGACTACAGTAAATAATCCTGAATCAACAGGAATCATAACAATAATTAAACTCAAACAAGCATAGATAAAAAATTGGAAACACTTAATTTATTAATCTGCAGATTCTTAAATAATCTAACAAACAAAAATAATTTCTTACTACAAGTAACCAAAATTGCTAAAGATATATGAATAATGTTTCATAATTGAAAATAGCAAGATACCTTTAAATGGAAAAAGAAAAATATTTAGATTGGAGAATATTTTGTACCAGAAAAATATAAAAAAGCTATATTATCATTTAAAAACAATTAACTGATATATCTGGATCAGTTGATCAATCAAAAAATTAAAAAATAAAAGACTGGCAAATACTTTAGCTCCTATAAAATATAAGCAAAGGACCTATATCAGAATGGTTTCAAACTATAGTCAAAAATCTTTCAGGAGATCAACTAAAGCAGTTTATAAGATTCAGAAGAAAAAACTATATGAAATGGAAACTAGAATACTTGAAAATAGACCTTAATTAAGACAAGTAAAAAAAATTGTGAATAGTAATGAAAAGTAAAAGAAAGCAAATAACTTGAGAAAAATTAAGATAAAAAAAAAAGAGAAATATTGTAATAGTAAAACATTTTACCAGTTGTAGTATTAACAATAATTAGAAGATCAATATATAAAAATATCTAAAATATTTAGAAGGTACAACTTTAAATAGTAACTATATCATAAAAAGAGAAACAGAAGAAATATACATAATATTATATCTCAATATAAGAAAATTTATCAGAAGAACATGAGATTTAAAAATCTCTACCTCAAGTCATCACTCAAAAAAAGGATTAAAGAAGTGATTTATAGCAACAAAAGCCCTTTTAAGATTCAAAATAATAGAATAAATTATATGAACATCGAAAACTAGAAAGAATATATTATTAAGAAACATATTAGAGAAAGAATATATCAAGATCCCTGATAGATATACTTTAACATAACCTTGGATCTAAAAAAAAACTAATCTTCTATTCCAATGGATCACTTATTAATTATAAAAAAGAAGAAGTAAAGATGAGAGCAACTTGAATTTAGATAGAAAAAGAAGAAAAGAAAAGCAAGTTTCAAACAGAAGTAAATAATTGACCTTTATTTATAAAGCTGAATTATTAGAAATTATAACAATACTCTTGGTAGTTCTAATTGAAAGTATGGTATAGATCTTTATAGATAGTCAAATATATATTTTCAAGTGAAAATATTTAGAAAAAGAAGACCTAAGAAGGACATACAAGAGATAGCTCAAAGAAAAAAATTGATTCCTATAAGCATACATGATAGAACTAATAAAAAAGAAAAATATAGATCTAAGTTCACAAAAGTTAAGACATACTTAAATAATTCTTATAATGAAGAAACAGATACCTTAGTTAAGAAAGTTCTAAAATTTCTATTGATTAAATAAAAAGATTTTACTTTACACAAAATTATTACTGAAATCAAGTAGTAAGGAACAACTCTAGATGATTTATTTTATTTTTTTTTGTTTTTAATCCACAATCATATCACAATGGCATGTTTTTATTGAGATATTGAGAAATACCTAAATATTTTACAGACTTTCACAAAGCAACTAACTCATCGTTGTACATTATTAGTTAAAG
>CAJVPT010007455.1:0-10047 GCA_910592055.1 Acaulospora colombiana
GCTATTCTAGTATTATGTCATGCATAAATTGCCTCTTGATCAGCTAATTTTCTATTACCTCAGCTCATAGTTCTTTACCTTTTTGACGTGAATAGATTGTTTGTGCATTCTTCGAGCTTGTAAGGGGTATGGTAATAGTTGGCAATTGATTGTTTTGTGTAAGCTTCGGTCACGTCATGTTCGTCGGTCACGTGACCACGACGAAAATTTTGAACTTCGTTTGACTTCTTTGGCCTTTAATACTACAGATGGGTCCAGTTGAACAACCCCAAGAAGCTCAGACTCCTGATAAGAGGGGCAGTCCTAAAAGAAATACCCAAGATACTCGAGATGATCCTAATAAATAGAAAGACCAAATCCAAGACCATCATAAACACAATGAAGGAATGGAAGGAATACCTGTATAATATACAGAAGCTAAGATGCAAAAGAATACAAGACCAGAGAAAAGCTCAAGGCATTCAGAAATGAAAGCAATGTGGAAAAGATAGAACAGGAAAGTATAGAAAGCAAGCAAATCCAATCGAGACACAACAAGCCCTATTAGATCTACTAGAATAGTAAATAGCTACACAAATGAATATATAAAATATCAAATGAGTATCTTTTTACTTTTATCTTTTCATACGACAACTAGCATGGCCTCGGCATGTTAGTGTCTTTCCTCAAGGAAGGGCAACAGGCCACGAGGTAGCACATAGCTTATTAGGTTTTACTATTACTGAATATATATTTCTGTATCATAGTCATAAATACATTTTACATATATAATTTGGAAAAAATAATAAAACGAGGCTGCATCAGTCAAAAAAAAAAAAAAAAAAAAAAAAAAAGTATAAGAATAGGAGTTTTATCCTCATACATTCAAAACATAGTATCTGCATTGTCATACTTTTTCCTTGCCCTATAGATAACAGAATAATTGTAAGGTCCAGCTGAAAAATCTATCTTGCTCTTCTTCCTTTTAGTTCAGATATCTTTAACCATTGTAAAGCAGAATGGTCTGTGATTAAGTAGAAATGATTTGTTCCTAGGCATTGATGAAAATGTTCTACTGCCTATACAACAGCTAAATATTTCAATTCAGTTGCTGCATAATTTCATTTTGCTCTTGTTAAACTGCGATTAGCATATATCACAGTATATTCTTTATTTAGATTATCTTTCTGGACAAGTACAGTACTAATGTCAGTTCCTGAAGCATCAGTGTGGACATAAAATTATTTGGCAAAATCAGGAGATCTCAAAATTGAAGCAGTGATTAAACATTTCTTCAAGAATTTGAAGGCTTTTTCTTGAGCTTCTGTTCATTCAAACAATATATCTTTTTCCAATAGTTGATTTAGAGACTTAGCAATTATGGAAAAGTTCTTAATAAATTTTTTATAATAGGAGACAAGTTATAAAAATCCTCTGACTTGTTTTACAGTAGAGGATCATGGATAATTGCAGACCTTGTTGATCTTTTTATCATCAGGTTGAATTACTTCCTAATTAATTTCATATCCAAGAAGTTTGATATATGGTAGAAAAAAGTAACATTTTTTTGAGTTCAATATTAGATTGGCTTGCCTAAGTTTATTTAAAATAATGTAGATATAGGTGCAATGGTCTTCAAATATTTTGAAAAAAATAGTAATATCATTCAAATAAACTTTACCAAATTTTTCTCTAAATGAAGCAAGGACTTTATCCATTAGTCTCTGAAAGGTTACAGAAGCATTACATAATTCAAAGGCATAACATTGAACTTATAGAGTTCAAACTTCGTGATAAAAGCAGTTTTCTTTTTGTCTACATTATTTATAGCTACTTGCCAATAACCAATTGTGAGATCAAGGCAAGAGAACCATTTAGTACTATTAAAAGTTTCTAAAAGGTCATCTACTACTGACATGGAATTAACATTTTCCTCTGTAACTTCATTTAACTTTCTATAGTTAATACAGAGCTGTTTCTTGTTATTTTTCTTTGGTACTACTACTACAGGAGAAGACAAGGGGCTGGTAGTTATACTAATAATTTCTTTTTATAACATGTTTGTGATTTTCTTCTTGATGAATGTTAACTGATCAGGGGAGGCTTTATATGCTCTTTGTTGAATTGGTTTCATATTACCAGTATCAATGGTATAGATTACTATATTGATTTTTTCCAGATCACTGGTTTGTCTTTCTTTGGAAATTCTTTTAGCAAAAACTTCTTTATTTTCATATAAAAGGTCTTGTACAATTGCTTCTTATTCCTTAGGTAAAATACCTACGTTTGAGGCATCAGGTTCTTTATGAGATGCTTCTAAGAGATATATAGCTAAATTTTCAGATAGAATATCTTCCATACAGATATAAAAGGTGTATGCTTCTGATTCTTCAAGATCTTTTTTCTCTTAATATTAAATTTTGTTTAAATGCTCATCATTATTATTGGAAAATTCCTCTATAATAAATTGTAGAGAAATATTTGCTAGATGGGTTGTTCCAATATTAATGTATTTTCCATAATAATAAATTTGTAATGTTTATATATCAAAGTCTCACTTGGCCTTCATCTTTTCAAACCAGTCAGTATCAAGAAGAAGAGTTTCTTTCCAAGATTAAATAACTTGCAGTTAAATATTGAATAAAGATTTGTAGATTCAAAATTTGTCCAAGGACTCTTGTTCTTATATTATTAGCAATTACCACAATTGTTCTGAAGGAGCCATCTGGAGAGAGTTCAAGTTTGTTCATAAGTTTTTTCATAATAATACTTACAGCAGCTCCTGAATCTAAAATAGCAACAATTGAATTTTTTTTAATTCGTACATAGTGTTGTTCTCTTCTTTTCTTCTTCAGAATGAAGATAGTTTGCAGATTCAGTATTTTTGGATCTTCTTAACATCTTAACCAAGTTTTTTTACTAGTTAGAATACTGCAACTTTGTTCAAGAGTAACATTTGAATGAATTTGTAGAATATCATCTGAAATATCATATAAATTTAAGTTATCTACAATAAAAGGTTGATATCTTGTTCTAGGTCTTCTGGGTGTAATGATAGATCCCTAAAGTATTTAGTATATATAATTTTGCAGATCACTTATGTTCTTTTTTGAGGGACAAAATTTATAGCTCTTCACTTTAATAGGAACAAAAGTCAGAAAATATTATAAATCAATGATTTAGATAATAGTAAACAATTGTGAGTAGTTTTTCATATAAAATTTTCACTCTTTCCCCAAAAAAAATTAAAAACGTAAAAATTTTCTTTTTTGGCAAAAACACAAAAATGAACTCTATCTCGGCTACCAAGTAGTAGCAGCCTACAAGATGGCTTCCACGAGGCAGCTAAGAAGTCTTGTAAGGCAGACAACACCAGAATACAACATTGACAAAATTAGCAGGAACAATGGGAAGATCCTAAAAATTAAAGCAACAACTCCCTCCTCGCAACTCAGACATACACCATTAGGAACAAGGACAGCTAATCTGAAGACACTGTCAGTCAAGAGGAAAGAGAAGAAGGATAGGAACCAAGCAGATAGGATGGACATCAAATCAAACATGCAAGAATCAGAGAAGAAAAACGAGACCAGTACAAGAACCAGCAGAGCCCTCTCACCAGAAACAGTGCACACCATCAAAAAAGAAACAATCCTAGACACTCCAGCCAAAGAGGGCACCCCAAGCATCACTGAATAGACTGGATACAGCTACAAGAACCTGGAAGAAAAACAGGGATCTCCAACTACCTTTCAAAAGCACCAAGAATACCAAGAGACTCTCAGGCCTGGAAAAGTCTTCATCGACCCAGACCTGGTCCCCGGACAGACAGCCGAGGAGAAAATAAACTTCATCAGACAAAAAATGACACACCTCCCCTTCCTGAAATATGTGAAGTACGAATATCCAATCAGAAAACCTCAGATTGCCACTATTTTTGGCAACCAAGAAGAAGCAAACACAGCATGTGAAACCACACTTACAGAGAATGAGAATGCCAAATTCAGGAAGATCGCCCCCCTGGGTTCCCAAGAAAGCAATTCCCGCGCAATTAGAGTATGGAACATTCCCCTACACTTCACCAAAACAGACCTAGCAGAATTTTTTAACGAACAGATAAACATCGACTACATAACTCTACAGAAAGCTGGACCATTCCAGATGGCAAACATTACCTTCTCCAATACCTGCGACTATGTAGAGATCAGCCAAAAATGGTCACTCACAAAGGGATACTATTCATACAGAATCTTCCCATTTTACAAAACCCATGAAATCAAAGAAGAAAGAGAACGTTACAGTGCCACTCTTACCCAACTATTACTGGACACAACAGCATCAGACTTGACAGTGATTACTACAAGCACAGGAGCAAAATCGGTATACATACCTCGGAACAACAATAACCAGGCTAATAGGTTTGCTGTATTCACTTTCCAGTCTAGAGAAGATTTACAGACAGCCAAATCATCAGCCCCTCAAATCAGAGAAACACAGACACAATGGGTTCAACGAGAGACCCCACTATGCCACATTTGTGGTTCACCGGAACACAACATGTACTTATGTCCTGACAAACCAGAGACACTTCCACCAAGACAATACACGAACAGGTCAAACAATCCTAGAATCATTAGATACCAGAGAAGCAGACCAGCCCCTAACCAAGATATGAAAGGTATTACAACACCAGAGACAATCCAAGGAGCTATGCAGACATCCTGAAATATGGCCACAATCCAGAGAACAAGCGACGACAAGATGACATCTTGGACATACTGCTATCAGTCCAAAAGAACATAAAAGAAATGAAGAACGAACTGAAAGATCTGGCTAAGAGAGTGGATGCTCTAGAACAAGAATGTGCTAACAGGTACCCCAAGAGCATCAATGAACTTATGGAAGACCTGGAGAAGAACACAAACATTAACAGCGAGGAGCAATCGAGAGCCCCCAGCGACAGCATCCAAGACATAAAGAAATCCCAAGAAGCATACCAACAACAACTAAATAGAATGAGTGCAACAATGGAGGAGGTAATTAATCTCGTCAAGATTTTACAACAGGCACTCCCAGAAGGATACAACTCAACATATTAACATGATAGCAAGCAATACTAAAGAACTCCAAAGGGAGGAAAGCAGCAAACAAAAAATCTCAACACTGCCCGAACGAATAATAACAACTAAATCAAACCACAATGGACACTTCACCACAGGACAAAACCAAGAACACACAGAAAAGAAGAGCAACACTAACCATGCATCATGGTCATTTGTAACACACAATATAAGAGGAATAGTGGAGAACAACAAACGCAACCTCTGGCTGGAATACTGCACAGAGAAAGAATGGGAAGTCATTATTACAACAGAAATCAATGGAAACGAACAACAGATCAAACATTGGAAGCATCGAGAGTATCAGCTAATTACATCAACCGACGAACAGCAAAAGATAGGACAAGGGGTGAGCATAGCTATACACAAGGACATTGCGATCAGAATATTCAAAAAACAAGAAATTAAGAGAAGGGCTATAGTGATAGACATGGCATTCCCAAGGAGACAAAAACTTAGAATCATAGGAGCATACCTTCCATCAAGGAGCAGCAACAACAAAAACAAGACAGAGATAGAGCACACAATACAGGAATGAATAGCACAAGCAGAAAAAATGAATGCATACGTCATAATAGGAGGAGACTTCAACACTACCCCCAACCCAGCCCTAGACAAACGGAGCTCCCATAGACAGTCAAACAGCTACCAACCAGAGTCCAAAATGCTAGAATGGTTAATAACCAAGAACTTCAAAGACACATTCAGGTCACACAATCCAACACAGAAGAGTTTTACATAGAGCAACAACAGAGGGACACACAGCAGAATCGATCAGATATGGTACTTACCACAAGAGACCTGGCAAACTAGGAACTCACACATAATAGACCATCCGGATGCCCTACACAGGAGCGACCATGAAATTATGATCACTAGGATGGATATGTGGCAACTCAACATTATCAATCACCAAAAGATTCATAGAAGCAACCCACGATACAACTGGAGCAGAACAGATACCAAACAATGGGAAAAATTCAAGAGTACTGTGGAAGACAATATAGAAAGAGAGGACAGACTAGAACAAGAAGACATAGAAGGCAAATGGAACAAATTCAAACAATCCCTCCTAACAGTAGCAAACCACCACATCCCCAAGATAAAATTGAAGAAGAGAAACAAGAGAACAGGCAAATCTCTGACTCTATACAAGAAGATCACCAACATCCAGACATTGGCAGAACTTCTTCAAAGAAACATCGACACCCCAAACGAACACACAGAACACCTTATACTGGAGCAAATCAATAAAATACAAAAAGACTTCCCAGAGCTAACAAAGGAGTTACTATTATATAAACAACCCAGCCAACAGAACAAGCAAATACACTGGAAAAAGACATGTAAAGACTACATCATCCGATACAAAACTGCCGCTAAACTCATAAACAATCACCAAAGAAGCAGAAGAATACAGCAACACATAGAAAGATGACAACAATGGCTCCTGGATAACAAGAGGTCAATGATCAATAGCATATTAGAGAGACCTAACAGATCCATCGTGACAGACAAGCTGGTCATCGAAAGAGACAATCCGATAGAGGTGATCACAGAACCAGAGGAAATCAAAAACAGAGTAGCAGAACACTTTGAAGCCTGGACCCGTCACAGGGAAACCATACCAGTGGAAACATCAAACAGGTGGGCAGAACAGTACACACCAAACAACAGAATACAAGAGCACTGGTTCGAGGGTCTGCTGTCACAAGTAACCACACAAGAGCTGGACAGAGTAATCAGAGACAGAAGCTCCAAATATACATCAGGTCCTGATGACATCCCATATAGCGCATACAAAAACCTAGGACCAAAAGTATTAGTATGGCTTATAGACCTGTACAACAGAATTTTGGCTCAAGGGGAAACACCATGAGAATGGAGCACAGGACACATATACCCGATCCCCAAACCCAAGGACTGGCAAAATAGGATCGAGATAACTAAACCCATCATACTACTTATCGCAGGGAGGAAAATATTCACAAAAATCCTGAGCGACCATCTGGCACACTGCTGCACAGAACACAACATCCTAAACGAACTGAACTGGGCGGCGCTCTCAGGCAGCAGCACACAAGCACCCATATACATAATGAATCTCTGTATAGAACATGTATGAAGAGAAAAGAAAAAACTGTGGATACTCAGCCAAGATATGGCCAAAGCGTATGACTCAGTCAACACAAAAATGCTAGTAAAGGCAATGAAGCGAATCAAAGTATCACAAAAAGCAATCAACATCATACAGGCTCTACTTAGAGACAGAGGGAACAAAGTCATCACGGCACATGGACTCACCTCTCAATACAAAGTATTAGACGGTATCAATCAAGGGGACACAATCTCACCACTTCTCTGGTGAATCTTCTATGACCCCCTACTAACAGAAGTCAATTCATCAAGAAGAGGATACAGATATATAACCAGAATAAAAAGCTCTATAGAAGAACATTACAGAGAAAGACACTTGGCAGTGAAAGCCAGCACATACATGGATGACACAACTTGGCTGACAGACAGCCCAGAAGAACTACAAAGGATCCTGGATATAGCAACAGAATTCTACGATCACAATGATATAAAGATAAATCCACAAAAATCACAGCTAATCATAATCAACGGTTAAACAGTAGACTTCGAACAAAGCTTCACTCTCAAAGGAGGTTCTATAAAGGGTAGCACACCAGGCATACCAATGAGAATGCTTGGCATATGGCTGGATAGCTCAGGAAAGAAGACATATCAAAAACAGTCAATCACTGAGAAAGTCCAAAAAAAAAGCAAGCTAATAGGCTGGAAAGCAATCACAGACAAGCAGATAAGATATATAATAAATCATGTACTCATGCCAAGCATGGAATACCTCTTGAATAACATAGTATTCCCAGAAAGCACCTGTAACCAATTAATGGGGAAGATCGCAACTAGATACAAACACAAATGCGGGATGGCCACCACAGTTCCAAACACACTGCTATATAACCGGTGTGAACATAGGATAGATCACATATGGGACAGACAGATGCAACTCCATATTAAAAACTGGATAGAAAGGATAAAGGATGGAGAACCCCTAGGGCAAATGTCCAGAATGGGCCTACAAAGTTTGCAAAACATTTTCTGGTCAACAGAGTCAATCACAACACATCTCACTCAACCATTTCTAAAGACAGGGCAAAACCTGGATCACGACATTCTATGGCTCTTAAGAAGATACGGCTTCCAATTCCACCTAAATCCAAACTTCAGGACACCGCAGAGGATAGAAAGGATAGACAGTACAATCGAAGAACTCATATCCAAGACAACATATAACCAGTACAGACAGCTACTCAGAAAATATAATCTGATGTTCATAAGACAGATCCTCAACTCGACAGGCACACGAACACTACACTGGAGAGAAGTAGGCGCAATCAACCAGACAAGGAAAAGAGGAACCCCAAAGTGGTATACCAGCCTCATAGAAAACTCTACAATCACAGCACACATACAAGACAGGACAACAAAAGCCACCGACAACTACAGAACCTTCAATCAAGGCAAACCCTTAGTCCAAATAGATACATACAAACTGCACTGGAGTGCAATACTTAAACACCAGGCAGAGATCATAGGCAAGAAAAAACGAAACACTAGTCCCAACTCAGTTACTTACACACACTACACAAGAACCACAAGGGCATCCCCTTTAAAGAGATACAGGGGTTGCACAATAAGAGAAAGAGACGCACCATCAGAATCCTGCACATACTCAGTGCGAAAGCAACACACCATCCAGATCCCAGTGAAAAGATCGAATATATCATCCAGGGAAACACAGAGGGCGTAGCAACTGAACTAAGGTGCAGAATATTCCCGGGATCCACAACAAAGGAACTAAGAGACCTAACAGGAACCCCACAGGAAGACAACACATATTCTAAGCTACAGATAAACAGGAGAAAACCAGGCCTAATGGACATCAACAAAGTACTCAGCCTAGGAGCTCCAGAGCTAGAAAAACTAAAAATCATACAGCACCAGCTCAAAGACCACCAGCAGGTAACAATATACACAGATGGTTCAGTATATGATCACGGTAGCAGACCACACATGGGCTTTGGCTGGGTCATCAAGGACAAAGAAGGGAAAGAACACACCTTTCAAGGACAGACTCAACTACACGCGTCATCTACAAGGGCAGAGCCCATGGCCATAGTAACTGCAATCAGCACTTTGGGCAGGGTACTACAGTTCAACTCTATACAGACAGCCTTAATGCGATAATCGACCTTGCAGAAACGTCAGACAACCACCGATTAAGAAAGAAACAACACCAAAACCAAACAATCCTAGACACATACGGCTACATAAAGAAACTCTAGGGCCTAACTATAGTGTTCCACAAGGTCAAAGCACACACAGGCATTCCTCTTAACGAAAAAGCAGACAAACTGTCCAAAATCGACCCCACATCACAAGACATGAAACCCAACAGAAAGATCGTTAACATCAAGGAATACCACCAGGAATCATCACCAATCAGCATCCAATGGGACCAAACACTGACAGACACACCAGGGAAGAACATGGCAAAACAAATCAACAGAGCCATAAGACTCACTAGATGGAGACTGCTTAATAGAACCCAGAACAGCTTCACAGAGAAGGACTTCAGGGACATACACTGGCAACACATCTTCGACAGCCTACACCTCTCCAACATAGAAAAACAGATAACCTCAAACAAGAACCACCACTTAAGAAAGTTCAGCTTTAACCTCTGGTATAAAGAACTACCAACCAGGAGCAAACTGCACAGTAGATACCCTTCAATCTACAGGGACAGCAAATGCCACAACTGCAAAGAAACTGAAGATACCACTCACCCCTTCATATGCAGCAACCAGGAAGACACTCTGAGAAAGAACTTCCACAGAATCCTAATAAAACACATATC
>CAJVPT010007456.1:0-10046 GCA_910592055.1 Acaulospora colombiana
GGATATTAGTAAAGATATCTATTATACTGTTTATTGAAATTACTAAAACTATTGTAATTAGAACTACCAATTCTGCTCTTGTAGATGAGAACCAATTTTTTATTTCTGTCTAGAATTTACTTCTTCTTCAGCTCCTTTCAATATATATCTATACTACTCCTATTCTTATATTTTCATTTTCATAATTAATCAAGGATCTATTAGAGTAAAAAGTTAACTTTTCTTGTGATCCTTAATTATATTGAAAAATTTTGAGTAGATGATTTTGATACTTTCCTTGCTAACATTATCTCTAAGTATTTCTTGTTTCCAGCCTTCTATTAGTACTTGTTCCATTCTTTTAATTTGATTACTTCTTGAATCTTGAGTTTCTGGGGCTATACCTATTATTACTATTCTATCAAGCTTAAATAGAAAGCAAGAAATTTTCAACAATTGTGTTTTCTTGGTATTTTTCTGATAGTTTAGAAATGATATAGTGTAAATTATATTTAATTCTATTTTTATATTATATTTATTTCCATTTTTGTTATTTAAAGAATATCCTAGATATTTGATAAAAACTGTTTCTAGATTATTTTCTGTTTATTGATGGTTGAAGTAACAGATAATAGCTATATCTTGACTATTTTCTCAGATTAGTTTATTTATACTGTTTACAAACTTTTTCTCTGAGTAACTATCTAGGTTTTCTTCTTTTTATATCTGTCAAGTCTAAGATTATTATATTTTGGTATCCATTTTTCTTCTTATCTCTTTTCTCAAAGTTTTATAAGGTCTTCTATACTTTCTTTGATTATAGTTCTTTGCAGGGTGTCATATTATCTTGGGATTGGACCCTTGCTTGTGTTTTGAATGAGTTAAATCATTCTTCACTTTATAAACTCTATAGATTTTTGACTTATTAGCTTATCTATATATATTAACTTATTATTTCTTAAAGATAGTATTGCTTTTTTATATTCTTCAAGTATTAAATATTCCAGAATTGAACTGTTGCCTTTGATCTATTCAAAGATATTATTCTACTTTCAATTTAAAAAGTTAATTTCAAGTTCTTGGCTAGTTTTAGTACCTATAATATAAAATTTCCTTTATTATTGAGAAAATATAGAAAAAAGATTGCAGAACTTCTAATGTTAATCTGTGATTGTTTCAATCTAATAATTGTAGTGAGCTTTGCTAAACCTAGATCATTTATTCTATTACAAAGTCCTATAATTTGACTTTTTTTAGGAGTATTTATATACTTTTGAGATCATATATCTTTAGATAATAGATCACATTATTAGAAATAAATCTGTATAAGATTGTTTGTTCTTGAAAAGTTTATGATATACTGCTGTTATATTATTATAAATTTTTCAGAACAATATACTATGCTATATTCAGAACTCTATTTTTAGAATCAGTATTCTATTTAATATATAAAGGGTTTGTTTAATAGTTATCTTTTATTTTTAAGAATTCTGATAATAGTATTGATTACTCTTAATATCTTTTCTTGAAGTCAATTGCAGTTTTCTGATTACCTATTCAAATCCCTAAGAATTTTGCTTGCTTTTTCCTATTTAGTTTTTTAATGACTTCTTTGTTAATTTTTATATAAACTTCTTTTGAATAATGATTATAATTGTTAATAATAACTAGTATTAATTTGTTATTATTAATCTAAAAGTTATTTGTTTATAAAAGATTTCTGCTATCTCTAGAATCCTTTCCGTGTCTTCTTTGAATCTTGCTATTCAAATGATATTATCTATGAAGGTTATGGCTATATGTTTCAATTATAGCCTCTTATTTTAGTTCAGAGTTTTATGAAACTATCATTTTATATCCTTTTTCTTTGTTTTCTTGAATTTTACATAACAAGGGATTATAAAAAATTTTTCACATCAGTAATAAGATAGTTTCTCTTTAATCAATTCCATCTCCTGCCCTTATTAATTCTGTAAGATTATTCTCAAATATTACTTTAAACTTTCCGTTTTGAAATAGACTCATTATGATTTTAATAAATTTTTTGGATACTTTAATTATTTTCATTGCTTTGATCTGTATTTCTAAATCAATAGTATCATATACTTTAACTATGTTTTGAAAGAGTATCCACAACTCTTTTTTATTTTCTTTTACATCTTTACAGATGTTGTTGAATATTTAAATGGGTTCTTTTATACTCTTTTCAAGTAATTTTGTATGACTAGAACCTCTAAAAATATTGTTAATCTTGCAAATATTTACTATTCTGATAATTAAAACTTTGATAAAACATTTTTTGATAACTTCCAATAATATAATTGATCTTGTGTTTTTCAATTCACATCTCCATATCTTGTTTAATCCTGACTTAATTAAATATTATTTTGCTTCTTTCTTTATTTGTTAGTGAGCTTACTATCTTTTTTTTGTTATATTTGAAATCATCATATCTTTGTTCTAATACTGGTTTGATTCTATCTCTTATTTTTTTGACTTCTAAGTTTTGATATATAAACTTAAGCCTTTCTATTGCATTTTGAATATTTTTTTTCAAGAACATTCAGGAAATATTGAAAATATTAAATTGAATGTAATAGTTTTTTATTTGATAATATAGATTATAGATAGTATTATATTTTTCAATAACTATATTAAGTTTCTATACTTTTTTTATTTTTTTGGATATTTATACTTTCTTGAAAACTATTTTTAATTAAAGAGTCTTTCTATATCACATAAATTCTGGATTATGTCTATATTGCCTCTTCTTATTTTGGACTTGTTTTTTTATTGTTAATTTATTAAAAGTTGTACTACAAATTAGATCTTCAAATGCTTTTCAGATTTTGTTTGCTTATAGTTCTCTTTTATTTTCATTAGACTACTCATTAAGTATAAATTTTAGTAAAGTTTTGAGCTTATGATTCAGACTTTCCTAAAAGGCTTGCCATTGTTCAAGAAATGTTTCTTTTAGGTCAATCCTTTATGTTTTAGTTGTTGTATAGTATTTGATGATCTTGTTTTTAATAAATAAATTATTATCTTGTAAGGTTGTCAAAAGTATAGTATAATTACTTCCAGTAGTCTCATTCATATCTTGATTGTCAAAGTGCAGAATTGTATATTTTGCCAAGCTTTATAACATCCAGATGAAATTTATTCTACTACTATTTATAGCATCTTGTCTTGTGGAGGTTTTGTCTTTTCTTTCTTATATTACTTATACAGTATGTCTAGAAAGCTCCATTTATCAAAAAAGTTAAATAGATGAATTTTTAAATATTAGAAGAATCTGAAGCATACTCTAGAAGAAAATATTTTATTCTTTAATAGATTGATGTATACTGCATTAAAATCACCCATTATACTTATATAAAAACCATACCCATATTTTTCTTTAATAAAACTTATTAACTTGTTTTACACATTTTTATATCTATGTTTATTTAATAAAATATAAATATATATAATATAGATTTTGTTTTTTATTATTAAGAGATTAATAGTGATTATATACTATCAGCTTTTTCTACTAATACTACTTATTTTTCAAGATTTTTTCTTATTAGTATACTTACTTCTGTACTATACATGGTATCTTTTTTATTATCGAAGATTCATTTTGTATTACTATGTATTAATTTGATCTCATATAATTACACTATATCTATACTTTATTTATTTATATCTTCTATAAGGCTATATTAATTGATTTTATTGGTGATACCTCTGATATTAAGTATATCTATTCTTATTACTCTGTTTTCAATATTGTTTTCTTCTTTTTTATTATTATTTTATTTGTTTTTACTTTTTACTTTTTTGTTTAGAAAGTCAATTTTTTTATTCTGTAAAAATAGTTTTAGATCTATATTATCTAATTGTATATAATTATGCTTCTTTTTTTGTTGATGTTTATTTTTTTTTGAGGTTTCTACTGGAGATAAACTGGGTTTGTTTATCTTGGAAAACTGATATATCTTTTTAGAAGTGATTTGTTTTTTTTTTACCATATCTTGTTTATCTATTGATAACTGTTTTGTTTTCTAGTCTGGCTATTCTGCTATTTGGTTTTTCTAAGTTGGCTAAGATATAGTATAATAAATCCTTCTTATTTTTCATTTTTGTATTTGATTTATTTTTTATCAAAACTATTATATTGATAGTGCTTTAGATGGCCAATGTGTTCTCTATTTCTTTCTGTAATTAGATTCCTATATCTTTCATTATTTCTTTGTTTTATATTTCTAGTTTGTATTTTATGAGATTTTTTTGAAGATAAATTTTTTGAAAGTAACTTTCTTGTTGATAAATAACTCTTATCAAAAGAGGAGAAGAAGCTTATTAATTTACTGTCAGATAATGAATCTATAGGTATCTCATTATCTATTTTGATTTTTCTATATTGTGCTATAGTTCTTTTCCTTTTTGTATCAGAGATTTCCTCACTTTTGATACTATATTTTTTATACTTTATGATAGACATAACTCATGAAAGAAAATATATTGTTTACAAGTTTTGTTAAAGACTTTTCTTGTTATAAAGTATACAACTATAAAGTTTTGTTTCTTTAATATAAAGAAGCTTTTTGGAGTATAACATGATTTTGCTTCTGTATCATTGAGTGTTATGGCTATTAGATTAAAGTAGATATTATTAATATCTAGTAGTTTTGCAGAGTTTTGATTCCTTTCTATTACAATAATATTAATATCTCTATTTTTGTTAGTTCTTTCTTGAAGAAAATAGTTCTAGTAGTTTCTGTTTTTAGGATTATCTATATGGTTTTTGGATTTATTTTTCAATAATTATGCCACTTGATATAAACCTTGACCCTTGTTTTTATTTTAATCTTGTAGATATATATATTTTGAACTTCACTATATTTTTAAAAATATTTTTTTATAAGGTAACAAGAAGTTTTATATTCTATATCTATTAAGTTAATATGTTATATTATATATCTCCTTCCTCTTTTTCTTTTGTTAATCAAAAGATTTTCTTATTTAATATCTTCATATTTTGTATTTGTTTATTGAATCTATTTTTGAGCTGTTGTAAATTGAAGATTTTTTCTTTTCCATTTACTTTTTCTAACCACTTGAAAGATTTTTTTCTTTTTTCAAATAAAAACTTAACCATTTATTTTTATTAATAAATTCTTTTTAAAGAAAATTGTACTTGTTTTGTAACAATTTCAATATGTTATCTAAATATGCTTTGATTTCTTTTTCATTATTACCTAGAATATTGATTGTTATTGCTCTTACTTTGTATTTATCTTTTTTGTTTATAAAATAGGGATTTAGTAATAAAACTACTTTCCTGCTTTTTATTATATAGGAGTTATACTCACTTCTATTATAGCCTTAAATTTTGTCTTTGAATATTTTCACTTCTATTTTCTCTTATTCTTGTTCTTTTATTATAGTTATTTTATTGTTCAATATTGATTCATTTTTTATTTCAGTAATGATTTCTATTGATGTGTATTGTATTTTTTATAACTTTTTTGTAATTATATCAAAATATCTATTTTCTATATATAATTGAAGCAAATTTTCCCTTTCCCTTTCCTTCATACTAAAGATAGATAATATATTGATAAAGATTTGTTTCTTGTGAAATATTATTTTATTGTTTTTACAATTTTGGTGCTGATGCTATTCAGTATAATATATATTTTTGAAGTGACTATCATTATATTATTATGAATAATTATATCTTTTTATTAAATAATTTGTTATATAACTTATAATTTTCCTGTTTTATTATACTTCTTTATTAATTGAACTAGTATATAAATAATATCTTCTTCTTTTTTATGTAAAATTTGAAGTATCTACTTTGTTTTATTTATGATAACTTATATGTATAGATTTATATTATTATCATATAATTGTATTATATTATAAATAGTCACATTAGCAGATTAATAGTTGTTCTTAATATTATTTTAATGACTGTTATTAACTTATTAGTCTGTTTTGGTATAGATAGAACTCATGTTATTATTTATTATTTGATATAAGTATTGTTTACTTGTTTTGACTAGTTTACTATCTATATAAGAAATGTTTAGATAACTTGTTGATATTGATCACTTAGTATTGTTTTATTATAATTATGGATATTACTAATATAAAGCTTTATTGTACTGTTGTAGTAAATCTTAATTAAACATGTTTTAAAAGTTGACTTTTACACATTATCATAGATCAACATGATAAGTCTGTTACTAATTCGTAGTGTCTTATATAACACAAATAATTAATAAATACTTATAACAAATATAAAAAAGAGAACATCTTTTGTAAAGAATACTTAGAAAAGGTAGAAATATGATGATTGACTTGACTGAAGGTAAGTGTCTCTTTATTTATGTTCTACTTCTTTTGTATATTATTAACTTTTATTTCTATTCACAATGTGAGCTGTTTTTCTAACACATTTAGTACTATTTTTTTGGCTTACACTTGTAAGCTATTTATACTTTTTTAACTAACAATAGACTGTCTACTTTATAATCAACTATACTAATCTTAAACTTTGCTAAACTTTTTATACTTAGTCAGATATACATAGTTCCCTTATTAATATCTAAATCTCAATCTATAGTTTTTTACCTTGCAACACTTAATATTTCATATCAGACTTTCAGATTTTTTGATTCTAAATCATTATATATAAATTGTATTATCCACATAACCCATGATAACATGTATATGTTCATATTACCTATTAATATATTTTGATGCTAAAGAATTGGAGGTCTGTATATTAAGTTGTTTAGACTTGAGGAGCTTTGATGTTCTTTTGAACCTTGAAGAATTTGATATTATTTGATTTATTGAATTGATCTATTTCTTTTCAAAGTTCTTATAGTATCAAGAAAGGTGTCAACCTGCACTGGCCTGGCTGCAAGCTTTGCGAAGTTGATATTGACTCCTTTTTTTTTATTATGAATTAGTTACTATTTATTTATTCTCTTTCTTGTGAAGTAAGGAAATAAAGTAACTAATGGATATATATAAAAGTTTTTAACTATAGGCTAGTTTAAAGTATACAATATAGTGTTGTCTTATATTAAATTGTCTTTTTGTTTTGTAGTATTGTTGCAAGAGTATGTTTCTTGTGTTTTATATTATTTCTTTTTTTTGATAATTGCCTAAAAAGAAAATTTTGAGGATTTAAAGATTTTTAAAAAAGAGTTTTTATAAATTTATTTGATATAATATTAATTATTTTATTTTATTTTATTTTTTTTTTAACTCTCTGTCAGGTTATTTATGTGTACTTTATTAAACATTTGTAAACTATATATATAATATGAATTATTAAAGCAAAAAAATACTAACTAGCTCACTCATCTTTATAATTACTACTTTAAGTGCAACTTTATGAGTGATTTATTGTTTCATTAGAAGTTTAGGTGAAACCCCTTCCAACTCTTAATATCATTGCTTGCAGTTAATATTAATTATTATTTTTATTTTTTTTTAACTCTCTGTTAGACTAGTTATATATACTTTATTAAATATTTGTAAACTATACATATAATATAAATTGCTAAAGCTAAAAAATGCTAATTAACTTACTTGTTTTTGTAATTACTACTCTAAGTACAAATTTGGAAGTAATTTTTTGCTCTATTAAGAGTTTAGAATTAATATTAATTATTTTGTATAAACTATATATTTATATATACTGTATATATAGTATGTAACAAAACTTTTTGGAATTTTTTATTTATAAAAAAAAAACTCTTTTCACAAATCTCTCAGATCCTTAGAAATTTTCTTTTTAAGTAATATATCCAAGAAAAAAAACAATACATATAACTCAAGACACATACTCTTTTACAACACAAATACATAGTAGGCATCTTAGCATAGAAAACAATACTTTGTGTATAGCTCTAGTTTAGTGATTACCAAGGAAAACACAACATAAAGTATAATCTTGACTATATTCTCTTTGTTAAAGAAAAGGAAATAGATTAATATAAACTGATTCACAATCAGAAAAGGGGAGTCAATATCAACTTTACAGAGTTTGCAGCCAGGCCAGTATAGGTTGATACCTTTTTTAATACTACAAGAAATCCTAAAGCAAATATGTTTGCTCAATAAATCAAGCAAACCTTATATTCTTCAAGATCCAAAAGGATATCAAAGCTTTCTAAAATCAAAACAGCCTAATGTACATACCCCATCTCTATATACATCAAAACACATCACTAGAGTAGTGCAAACACATATACATATATAAAGCTGTTATTAAAATAAGTTTGACAAAAGTCCATCATGACAGCACAACAAGTGTGACTTAAATTGATAAAATTATCAAATACAACTATCACAACAGAAAGTTATCAACATAAACAGAGTGTCAGGGTCTGTAAAAAACACAACAAAGTTAGTGTAAACAGGTAAACAACCTAAACAAAAAAGAAGAAATAATATGTACCTAATCAAAACAAGATTAAAACATATATAAAAACAAGGTTATAGTTAAAAACAATAAGTATTATATATAAAAGCTTGTCAATAATTACTAAAATAGCACTAAGGATACATATTAATCTGTTCATGTGAATATTTATAATACAACACAACAATATGACAATAATATCAATTTACACATATACTCTATTATGAATAAAGCAAAATAGATACTTCAGATAATAAACAATAGAGAAGATGATATTATTGACATGCTAGTCCAATTGATAAAAAAGTATGATGAAACAGGCAAACTATGGACTATGTAACAAATTACCAAACAAAAAGATATGATCAATCACAATAGCATAATAGCAGATGCTTCAGAAACATGTATCATATTGGACAGCATTATTGTCAAAATCCTAGAAATAGATAATACAACATTTCACAATCCTTATATAACATATCACCTTTCTTTGGCATGAAGGAAAGAAAAAGGAAGAGGATTTATTTTAACTCTATATAGAAAATAGATACCTAGACATAATCAAAGAAAAGTTGACAAAAACACCACCCATTTCAATAGAGATCACTATTGGTATAGAAAATAGATCAATATTAGATAATGAAATAACAATGGTGAAAGGTCAAAAATAGAAGGAAATAGAAGTAAAAAACTCTTAAAAGCAAAATTCAAAGCTACAATATAAGTGAGTACAGCTTTTACACTACAAGAAATAGGTAAGCAACTCCAATACTAAACTCCTATTTCATAAACAAAAAGTGCAAATATAAAATAGAGGCAATTACAGTTAATATTCCAGGAATCAATGAAGAAGAAACCAAGGTATACTTGGGTAGCATATTGAAACTGCCATGAAACAAGTGAAACCTTTATCACAAAAAATTTATCAATAGAAATGAATGGTTTAGTTTTTATTTGAAGGAAGAAGATATTTTCAAATGTTTAGAAGAGATAAACAGAAAGGAAGAAGCTTTCAGTCTACAACAACTCAAAAACAAGGGTACCAACCTAATACAAAATATAGAGATATTAGACAAGAAGATTTTTTAATCAAGAAAAGAGAAAGAGAATATATAGCATGTTAATCTAATAAATATAGTACACAAAACTTCACAACACCTTATAAAAGAATATCTCAAAAAGTATATGAGATATGAAATATACATATTTACAAGGTTAAAACAAAAACAAGAATCAAGGCTTATATCAAGTAGCATAGCTACCTCAAGACAAACCAAGAAACATTATGGATGATCCCCTTAGGAACAAAAACTACTAGAGCCATCTTATCCAGGAAAGAAGTAAAAAACAGAGAGATTAATAACAATCTAGTAGAAAGAAACAAAAACTCAACAAGATTACTAAGTATAAACAAGTTCTACTTAAGTTTGATAGCTAGGGCATTCAATAGTACAGAAGCAAAAGCATGTTACACCTCAAGAAATCCCTTTACACTGAAGAAGCAAAACATTACAGTTGTATGCTTTGCATCAAGAGAGGCCCTTAACAAAGCCTAAAGCAATATATTTTTTTCCAAGGGCTACACATATTATGGAATGTAAAAAATACAGTAACAAAAAATGAAAAAACC
>CAJVPT010007457.1:0-10046 GCA_910592055.1 Acaulospora colombiana
TTTAATTATTTTAAAATTTTTTATTTTTATATATATTTATTAATAAAAATTGATAGGTGGTGCAAGACTTTTGTGAGTTACTGTATTTTTTAGATAATAGTATTATTATTTTTTTGTATTATTTTAACAATAAAAATATTTAAATTATGTTATTTTTTTATGCTATTCAAAAATTTATTTAACTCATAAAAATTGTATTGATATCTTTAATTGGTTTTAAAATATAAAGTAAAAAAATTTTTTTATTTGTTAAATGACTATATTTTTGTTGATATTATTTTTTCTTTAAGTTTTTATAAGTAAGTCTTTTTTTATTAAAAGATTAATTTTTACCCTATATAATATATTTTTATTGCTACCATAGTAATATTTGTATGGTGTTTAGTTTTAAAAATCTATTTATTATTGATTGTTATAAGTTAATTTTTTTTACTATATATAATTTTAAATATATATTATACAATATTTACTGTTATTTATTGTTATATATTGTGAATTTTTTTATCTTGTTTATTTTTATATATAAAGAATTTTTAAATATATAGTATAATAAAAGGATTTATTGTTAAAAATTTTATAAAATATCAAAATCAAAATTGTTTAACAAAGTTAAAACTTTGATTTAAAACAAATTGATTAATTTTGTATAAAAGGTTTGACTATATACTATGGTTAGAATATACAGTATTTGTCTAAATATACTTTAAAGTTGTCTTCAAATAATCAATAAATCCATTTACTGGCTTGCAAAAAAAAAAAAAAATACATTGAATTGTTGACCAATGTAATATGTTGTATGCACAAATCCATAAATCTTTTTACTAATTAAAATTAAGTTGCCATCTAAACATATTGCAATATTATATACTGGTATGTATGGTGTTTAATTTTAAAAGCAAATGATTTATTTTAGGATTAATAAACATGTAATAAATAAGACAAAATAAAATGATTCAAGTAAAGTGATACAATTTGATAACAGTCATCTGCAGTATACAGTGTGTAATAATTAAATGTTTTTATACTTTTGTAATTTTTATTAAAAAAAAAAACCCCCTTTGATGATTGATTGAGTGTATCTGATTCGGGAATCGTATTTTTCTATTCAACATTGATTCCAAGTAGCATGGTATGGTGAAAATGTGAATTTCAATGTCCATGATTTTCTGCAATTTGTTTTAAAATTCTGACTGGAAATCAAATACGGCACACGCACACGCATACAGTATATATAAGGATAAATTAATGGTGAAAATATGTACAGTGTATGCAGTAAATATTTAAATGAAATCGACTTTGTCAACACTCTCGATGCCGATTGTATGCAGCATTTTATTATAAAATTGATCGTTAGGCGTCACTTTCCGTGGCGACCGTACATTATCGCACAAGTGATTGATAACCATAATATTTATACCAGGGTATTTCCTCTCATCATATACAGCAAATATTGGTTTTTAATTAGTCTCTCAATAGAAGAATGTCATATCGTATTACTTTTTTAAGAGAACAAGATTCTAAAAGAGAGAAAAGTCGGTTTCACCTTGCGCCTCTCACTGGATTACGTAAGCCATCTAATAGGATACATGTCGCGTTCGTCTGAAAAGGAACTACGCGCCGGTTCGGAATTTCCGCAAACAGACTTATGTAACGCTTGTAGGCACAATCGATAAAGTCATAGGAAGGTAAACTTTACTTTGAAGCACATGACACAAATCTATAAATAAATCACGGGGATGCGCGTATCTAGGATGGGATCGCTTGCAAAACCTGCACAATTGTTCACGAATGGAAATGGCCAGTCACAATTCTTACCGATTCCTCTTGTGTAATGGTTTGTCATTACGTGGCAGTAATACGAATACGGGATTAACCCATAACACTGTTACTTTACGACCATATACTTAGGTGTTGTCATTTTTTTGGATTAGCTTATCTCAATGCTTCACCGAATAACCATCCTGGCCGCTTGAACATTTGAAGCAAAGCGCAAGCGAATGTCACGTGTATAAACACGTCACGGTTTCGCGGTGACGGCATGCGTGCACACATTAGGCAGTGCCATGCAATGGTGGTCATATGATCGTCCGGCAGTGGACAGCAGAGAGGGAGGATGTGTGTGCGATTGGGAAAAGATTCGGAGGGAGATCGATCGAGTTGTTGAAATCAAATCCAGAAGGGATAAGTCGGTGACGATCGTTGACGTTACGCGTTGGTTTGTTTTAACAAGTGTCAAAACCGATTAGTAATCACCTCGGTAAGTAGCTGTACATTACGTATGTCAACGGAAGAGGTAGGTTACATCAATTTAATGTAATACGCGGGGACGATGGGTAAAAGAGTCCGTTTGACGATCGGTCCATTTTTTGCGGCAACGGAAAAAAACTCCTATCGATAATACCTTCTTTCTACTTACAAGTGAAGTTGGGTCACTTTTCTGATCAAACACATGCACTCTGTACGTGCGTACATTTCATTTTTTTTTAAAATAGGCTTTGTAAAGTCGGACTCATAGTTACGTATGTACTGTAACGTACGAGATTAATTTCTGCTTGACGTGCGTATGTACAGTGCAACATTTAAATTTAAATTTAATTTTAATGCCACCACCTGACCCGTGTTATCAGACATTATTAATTACACGCACCTCCGTTTTTAATATTAATTAATCTTACTCCTTTTTTTTTTTTTTTTGATCTCTCAAATTATAAGCGATAATTAATTAACTTTAAATTACTATCACATACTCATTTTAGACCGCATTAATGAATATGAATCATCGCGGCCGAGATTAGATTACGAGTGAGCTCATGTCGTGAATCCATTCTAAAAAAAAAAAAAAAAAGAATTTCTTTGAAAAAAAAAAAATTATGTATAGTATATACTGTATATACTGTATATGTAATAATAATAAGTAAATTCATCCCTGTCATTATTACAGCGTTGTATGACCGTGTAGTGACCGCTGGAACCGATGAGCGGTTACGGAATCAACAAAATTGCTTGTTTGTGATGACAATCGAATTGCCGAACGATTGAAACAATCAGAGACCGACTTTCGATTGTGCTCCCCCCCGCATCTAGAGGGATGACGCTAATAATAGAAAACAACAATAATAAATCGATCCATCAGACATATCATGTCATTATGTACGCACTGTATCAATCTATTCGGTGCGCACATACAATGCTCGGTAAAAGCGAGTAAACATGGTTTCTCATGGTTATCATTGGAAGATTGTGCGTTAGCATCCTTTACCGACATCCTTTACCGACATCCTCATCGCCATGTCCTTTTTTGAACCGCTCTTCGTTGGCTTGAAGATTTTGAGGGTGCGGGGTTGATTGCAGCTACAGGAGAAATCGACGAAACGCTAATTGGTGTGTGGTCATCAGTCCATCTCAAATATTTGCGTTCATTATAATCGAATCATCGGCTTGCACCGTTGAAGCTGAAAAAAATTTTTTTTTTTTTTTTTTTTTTTTTTTTTTTTTATTATTATTATTTGTTTGCTGTACCCGTGGATGTGGAAATTTGATTAATTAAAGAAATGTGGCAAACTGACAAATTTGGGATTAATTAATGTGATCGGTTTCCGTATTTTACGTGCGTATATTGTCAAGCACTAGTTTACTATTTAATTTTTTAATCTATCACTTTATTCTGTCAACTGGTGGTGAGTTTGCCGAGTGAAGGATGGATGGCATTGGGTGAGTGAGAAAAATAAACCGAGGGGAAATAAAAATAAAATAAATTAGAAGGCTACCATCGATCTTCAGAAAGGGTTGGTTGTTTACGAATAGCGTGGTTGGTTGTCGAAATAAGGAAGTGCGATTCATGCCTTTCTTACTGTGATGATAAGATGGTTGATGGGAAAATTATAATTGATTCTAAATTAAAATTAAGTGATGGCACGGACAGAAAAAGAAACCATTCGATAATAAATGACATCAACAAATAAACAAGGTTTATTTCCGTTGTACGAGTCATTCGTTAATTTTAATTTCCAAATTCTTTGAGCACATTCATTCAATGTTACGCACCCACAAGTGCGCACAAAATAAATCCCTTTGCTCAAAAGCCATCGGATGAGAGCAGGGCATCAGGGAGCTCAGGCGATGAAGCCTTCTTTTCTCACTCGGCACACTTTTGACACCGACCGACGACAATGCAGAAAACAAATAATAATAAAAAAAAAAAAAAAAAAAAAAAAAAAACAAAAAACAAAAAAAAAAAAACGTGAACCCATTTTTTTTTTTTTTAACTGCTTGAAGTAAACCGTTCGTAAGTTATATAATCAATTTATTATTATTATTATTATTATTATTATTATTACTATTACTATTACTATTACTATTATTATTATCATTATTATTATTATTATTATTATTGCTGTTATTTATTATTTAATTACACACGTAAAAATATTTCTTAAGGCACCCCGCTTTATGCTGTCGTAATCTCATTGGCACCTATGAGACATTCATATGCGTAATGTAATTCGGGATGCACGTACGTAATAAATAATCTAAGAAAAAAAAAAAAAAAAAAAAAAAAGAGAGAAAAAGTTTTTTATACAACTTATATGCATGGTAGTAGGTAAAGTGTTCTCAATGATCGCTGGTTGTTGGTTTGTCGGTTGATACTGAAACTTATTTGCATGTTTTGAATACGGTGAAACCGAATCATCCGATTCTAGAAATCCGCAATCACAATTACATTATAGGATAATTAAATCTCTTCATTGTATCATGGTGATATTTAACGTCGTCGTCTTACAGTACTTAAACTTCTACTTAAACTCACTTTAAACGCTCAATCTCTTATATGCGCATCGTCTTTGTCTTTTTAATCTTGTGCTGTTGTGTACACGAGACGAACGGGCAAGCGGACACACCTATCAATCAACTTTGCTTCCACCACAATCATAATCAACTAAAATGATGTGTGCTGTGATTACATAAATTATATGATAAAATCGGCCGATTCAATAGTCCCTTGCATTAACTGTTAAAGAAAAAAATATGGTCATCATTTTTTTTTCTACCACCAATTCACTATATTTACTCCCACTTAATACGATTAATGTGACGTTGTGTTACCCTGTCATTTAATTCTTCCAATTCTCTCCACACGCTTTTCCTTTCAATTACAAATTTACCGATCAATGTGTATTCGGTCCCCGTGTACTTCACGGGATGATGAAATATTGTCCATCCATTTCTTCCTATACTGTATATAGTGGACAAACCGTGTTTCATATTATGTATTGTATGTGATGTGTGTTTTTCTGTTGGCACAGAATATTGCCTGTGATAGCGGTTTAATTTTATGCATACCGAATTGATCCAACTATTAACCAACTACGTTCATACGTATTCACCGAGCATTATGTGTATGTGTTTATTGATGTATGTGACGACGACGACCTTGACCTTGACAATTATTTGTTAATAAAGAAGATTGTCCTAAAAGTTCACCTTGCAGCGAAGAGGAGAGTGTGAAAGAAGAAGTAAAGAAAAAGGAACAAGATGTACATATACTGCACATACATTATAACATGTGCACGATTAATTCGGGTTGTCGTCCTCTGCTTCGCGTGCCTCGTCGCTTAATCCTATATCAACTTAGATTTCGCCTGCCACTTTCTTACTGCATCGCCTCCTTCCTTCCCCCCTCACCATCACCACCACCACCACCTTTCCCCTCTTATTATCTTTCCTCCTCCCTTCTTTCATTTAAATCCTTTAACACTACGCGTCATTGATTTCTTTCTATGCATCATCTTTTGTCATTCATCATCATCATTTTATCTGTAATGTTCATGCTGTGCTCTGGTTTTAATTTCATCAATCGTTAATTTTTCCCTTCTCTTCTAAGCACATAATGTGGTTTGTTTCGTTTTAATTAAATTATTCTCCAATTTATTATTATTATTACAGTTATTATTATAGTTAGCTGGTTTATTATTGTACCTATCATCATTATTATTATTTATCTGTTATTTATCTTTTATGCATCACTTCCACTCATCACTTGTACTTTAATGTGCGTTCTGATTTACTACTTAATTCTTCCTTTAATCTTTCCTCGCATTATCCGATTCATTCTTATTAATACTTGCTGTCTCTACCGTTTTTTTTTTCTTTTTCTTTTTCTTTATCACAACAGCAATTAATTCTCGTCCCCATTCCTCTTCACCTCGTATAATCAATTAAAAAAAAAAAAAAAAAAAAATTTTTTTAACAACAATAATAATGACGACGATAATAACTCTTAACTAATAATTATTATTTCTCTTGTACTTTGCATAAACCGAATCTTCCTCCCGGTAAGTCACCAATCATCTCTCTCGTTTTTTTATTTAGTAAAAAGGTTACCCGAGCTCTGGGATTTTCTCTTAAATCGTTAAAAGTATGCACCTCTCCTTGATTTTTTCTTTTCTCTTTTATTTATTTTTAATTTATTTTATTTTACTTTACTTTTATTTATTTATTTATTTTATTTTTTCTTTGACACAAAGAAGAAGAAAAGGTCATTCATCAAAGTCTTCGCATTCCACTTCTACTCATTTGTCTCTTTTTCTTTTTTAATTTATTTTTTAATGCCCCACATCCTTTTCTATTTCTTTTTCTCGTTCACCTTCACTCTAACCACATATATTATTTGATACTCGGCGTATCCTTATTATCTTCTATATTTATACCTATCTCCTGTGCACCCTAAAATTTAACGAGGTCCTCCGATTCAGAAAATGCCTGCATGCTTTGGTCACCCTCTTTTTTTCCTCCTCTGGACCCTGAAACATTTATATTGCCATTATGGTGTTAGATGCGTACATAAATTGTAATTCTAATAATTCTAATTTAATTATATCACTCTGTTACTACCCGTTTATTTGTGGTACATAAACTCATTTTATACTTTAAATGTACCGTACTTTTTTTTTTTTTTTTTTTTTTTAAAAAAAAAAAAAAAATGTTAGACACCTTTTTTTTAAAAAAAAAAAAAAGCGAATGTATTAATGAAAAAAAAAAAATTAAAAAAAAAAAAAAAAATTTTTTACCCCTTTTTTTTAAAAAAAAAAAAAAAAAAATTTTTTTTTTTTTTTTTTTTTTTATTAGATTTACGCACTCATTTAAACTACACATTATTAACCGATCTATATTGCACTCTATTTTCATAGGTCTTTTTTTTTTTTTTTAAACTTTTATTCTACTCATATATACACTCGCTTTGACATTTTTACATATAAATACCCTACCGTTCCTTTTTCTATCTCGCATCCATCTCTTTGACTCAAAAAAAAAAAAATAAAAATAAAAAAAATTATATATACATATATTTGTATATATATATTTTTGGGTATATAAGTCCAACCTGTCCAACCTTTGGGTTCAACCTTAAATTTTTTTTATATGTTAATTATAAAAAAAAAAGTTTTATTACCGCGAAACACTGTCCATTCTTTTTTTCACGTTTTCACCCACTTTTCAATCGTTTTCTTTATTTTCTTTTTTTTTTTCTCTTCTTTTCATTAGGTGATTTATTCCTGTCCACCCGGTGTACGTGAAATCGCCTACCCAAACTTGTTGGATAACAATAATTTCTTTTTATTTCGACGACTTCATTTTTTTTTTATTTTCTCTCTTTCTCTCTCTCTCTCTCTCCTCTCTCTCTCTCTCTCTCTCCTCTCTCTCTCTCTTTCTTTTTCCACTCCTTCTCCAGCAAGGATAGGTTCCTTCCATGGTATCAATTTCGACTGGTTTAAGTGTTCACAGCAGCAACTCGGACACCACTACCACAACGACCACGATGCCCACTCCACTATTCTCACAGAACGGCGTCGATGACGTTAATACCACCATGGATTCAATGCCCAACGTTAAATTACACAAAAACAAAAATTTACGACGACAGTTAATTTTCACTTCGCACGATCAAAAGCAGCAGCAACATGTCTACAACGGCGGTGACATGATGGTGGTCGATAATGACAATGACAATTATAACAGCAGCACGAACAGCAGGCACTCCGTAAACAATCATCGCCACCTCGTCTCATTGCCACGACGAAAATCCTCCGTACTGGAGATCTCCAGTCTGCTTTGTGAATTACCAGAGTCCTCGCAGGAAGACGGCTCATTCAGCGGTTTGGATGATGCGTCCACCACCACGAGTCAGCTGGGTGATGCCGAATCGTTAGGTTCGCCGAGCTCGTTTCACAAGAATAGGGAAGACTCCTCTTCAACGCCCGCTACCTCTCCTCCGCTCTCCCCGAACGTCGGTAACAATAGAAACAGCAGCAACGATAGCAAAGATCACAACACCAGCAGCATATCGTCCGTTACCCCTTACGAAACCGTTCGTCCGGTCATCAACTGTAACTCGGAGAGACAAGACGTCAGCAGATATGGCTGCGAACCATCTTGGAAGAGAGTTTGTCAAGACAATGATCATTCCGCTAGGCCCGTATTACCCCCGATCAGGAGTTTCACCTCTCTGCCAGACTTGAGATCTGAGTCATCGTCTAATGACCACGGGAATCTGGATTCTCGAAAGTCTTCGCTTGAACAATTTGCCGCAATCTCTGAGGTTTACCGTTCCAGCTCCCCCAGCATCTCGCACGCCGAAATCACCTCACGTCTACAGCAATCGGCTCCGCCATTTCACCGCTCTCCACCAGAGCCTTCGGGTGTGTCGCATCTCTCAAGCTCTCCGTTGACCCCGGTTCAGCCTCAACAATCTTTGGTGCGCAGGTCCTCGTTTGACTTGCCTCAGACGCGTTATGCTCCGTACACGCCCTCAAGCTTGAATCCCTTCCCAAATCGTCTGTTGTCCCTCGATCAAAGGCGTCACTCGGATCTTTCGGGACTCCGCAATTCCGGTCAGGCAATCACCGATCACCCTTACAATGGTGGTAGTTCTTACCCGGCTTACTTCGACAGGGACGACAGCGGAAGGGGCTATCATTCCCCGAACGCTTCTGCCTTCCCCCATCAGCCGCGACCTTATCCACATTTCTATCACGGCTACCCGAGTCCAAATTCGGTCTCCCACTCTCCGGTCGGCATGATGCCCATGACCTCTTATTCACAGCCCAATTCACCGCACCACATGCATCCGTCTCACCACCACCACCACCATCATCATCACATGGGTTCGCCTTACATGGATCACTCGAACCCGAACATTGGTGCCATGGTCAAGGCGAAGCGCAAGCGCGCAAATCCCAATCAATTGAAAGTGTTGAACGAGGTATTCCAACAGACCTTCTTCCCATCAACCGAACAAAGAATTCAGCTGGGCAAACAACTGGGCATGTCACCGAGGACGGTGCAAATATGGTTTCAGAACAAGAGGCAAAGTTGGCGTAGCAAGACGCGTGCCACATCGTCCGCACCGAACAAGGATGACGATAACCAGGGTGACGGTGAAATGGCCAACGGACAGCCAACCTCTCGAAGGTCGAGTAATTTCAATCTCTCTGAAGAAGAGGATAAAGGTCAGAGATCGATTCCAAATTCCCCTTTGGGTACGCCGCCTCATCATCCTCATCACCACGGGGACTATTTTTCGCATGGTGCTCAGGTGAACGGCAGTGGCGAAAGTGTCAATCCTCCTCCCTCGGCTACCAGCGGATCGAACTCTTACTTTGCTCAACAATCCTCTTCCACATCCAGCGGAGATTACTATCGTTCCAATAATGGACACGCGATGAATTCAGGCGCTGCGGACGTCGTGTCAACTACTCCATCGCCACTTCCTCCTCCTTCCTCTATGACAACACCGTTGCCTCCATTCGGTCAGTCGCAATCGAATAACTCTCAGCCTTCCACTGTTGGTAACGAACGGCTCCCCACTTTTTCGTCTTCGTTTCCACATTCATCATATCACCCCACCACCACCACCGCCACCACCACCACCCCAAACAACAACAACAACAGCAGCAACACCACCATCACCACCAGCAGCAGCCGCGCCACCCCTAATGGCAACGGTTCTTTTAACAACAGGCTACTTGCACCTACATTAGCCACCTCGT
>CAJVPT010007458.1:0-10045 GCA_910592055.1 Acaulospora colombiana
ATTGACTAGAGGATTTATCCAAGTCAGTTAAGGAGCGAAATATCATTCCCTAAGTTACATCTAGAGAAATAGTTTTTTGATGACGGGTGAGTTAGTATGTAAAAGTCAAAATATCCTGTAAATATCTTTGTATATATACAATAAAGACACACCATGCTAACCTGACTGTGGATTAAAAAAAAAAAAATAAACATCATATGAACTGTGATCTCTTCTCTCTCATTAATCTCAAAAGTATCAAGGCTATAGATTGAGTACCTTTAGAGTCAAAGTTGTATGGAAGAGCTGTTGTTAAGTGTCCCTTCATTTTTGTATCTACTTTATTTTGGTTTAAATATTTTCAACCTTTCCTTTCCATTTTAATTTTTTTTTTTTAATACTGACTAGTCACAAGACTAGTACAAGAGATCCTCAACACTGAATGGTACTAGGAATCTTGGGTAAGTCTTGATATGTTAGGTCCCATTAGTGGATGCCAACAAGCTGATTGGTAGATATATTAGTATACTCTAGATAATGTTGATTCTTGAATATGGAGATGGGTAAACAATGCAGAATTTGTGTATCTCATTTATTCCTAGCTTTGTTTTCAAAAAAGAAGTATTTACATTAAACAATCATATATTTTTCTTATTCTGTTTAGGTTAGACATAAATCAAGTTATAAAAATAGATAGCTCTTTGTTTTATTTCTTTCTAATGATCTGTAAATTCTCTGATAGTATAGAAAAATATTTATCCTGATTGTTACTAAAATATGATTTTTTCTTAATAAAGCATTGAAAAAGACCATGGGATGAATCAGTTTTAAAATAAAAATAAAAAATAATTGATGTCATACTAATAGATTCATTTCTTCCAAATATTAAGTTAATTCTTAATGAAGAGTTCATATTTAATACTAGTTGTAATTTAAAAAAATTTTTGATAAAAGAAATAAACAAGCTTCTATTGATTATCTTATATATTTAAATATTTTTTTTTAATCTTTATAAGAACTTCAAGTTTGCTATAAGTTATTTTTTGTATTATTTATAGTATAATACTAGTTAAAAAAATTATTCAGTATACTGTCACTTATGTAACATTTGATAAAAACAAATAATTTGATAAAAAATGATATAAATAAATTGTCAACTATATAATTTAACAATAATATTACAAAAATTAGTATATTAACAATTTATTAAAAAATTCATTAACAATTCATCAAATAATTCATTAAAAGTTTATTACAAAATTATTTATTAGCAATTCAATAAAAATTTGATATTAATTTATTAATTATTTATTAAAAATTCATTAATAGATTATTAATAATTTAACAACTATTCATTAAAACTATTCATTAAAAATTTTACAACTATTTATTAAAAATTTATCAACTATTTATCAAAACTATTTATTAATTATTTATTAAAAATTTGGTAGTTATTCATTAATAATAAAGTAAAAAAATTAATAAACTTATATGTGAATTTTTTTGAATTAAAGTTATATTTATAAATTATAAATAATATAAACAATAATATAATAAATAGACCTATGGGTCCATAGTGCAGTAGTTAGCACTCCATAGGTCAGATTACAAGAACCATGATCAAATTCTTCAGGGGCAACCTCTAAAAAGCAGATAATGATCTGCATCCATTGGCATAACTATATATAACCAATGTTTTCATGTATAGCTTGTTTCAACAGCTGACTGGAGTTCCTAAGTGATATAAGCCAGTCTATATATGGATTGTGATAAGGCTGAATGTCTGAAATCGGATAGGATTATTCCTTGACACAGCTGCATTACCAGATAAAGGTAATAAGAAGAGTAGACATTGAACTGATAATATACTGCTGAAGGAAAATTTGGTAAATAAAATAAAGAAAACCCTCTTGCCTTAGTATTGAGACATCTATTCAAGAATTCAAGTATGTGGCTGCGCATGTTTTTACAGACTTAACTATCAAAAGACCTTGATGAAAGGAGAAATCCATAGATTACTCCAAAGGACTTAGAAGTACCAAGAAGTCCAGAATAAAGAAAATTCGATGGCCTGATAACCAGAATACTCTTATCATAAATAAAATTGTTCTAAAAAAAATTAAGAAGGAATAATGTATCTTTTTGAATAGGTAGTAGTTATACATAGAGGTAGAATAGTTATAGCTACTCATATAAATAGTTTTACTTCAAAATATGTATAATTATTTGTTAATAATATATGTAAACAATCAAAAATTGTACAATGAATTGAAGCACTATACAATATATATAAAAGTTAATAAAAAATGTGAACAACACAGTGAATTGGATACAAAAATGAAATGGACATACCCTAGACAATACAATCATAACTTCCATAAAAAATTTAATCAGTACAAAACATATTCTCAATTAAAGAAGCCTTGATCGCAACTTTATAACAACTAACAGTATCTCCACATTAAATGACATAGCATAGGAGGCCTCACTCATCAACAGACCACCTTCAAAACTCACAACAGGACCTATCAATTGAGAGGACCACAATTGTAGATTCTTTAGATACAGACTTTGAAACCTAGAACTACCTATTAAGGACAAACTACACAGAAGAGCGGCAAACACTTATATGGACAATCAACACCTCAACTGCCAACAAATAGAAACCAATACACACTGCATGATATGCAAGGGAAATGAAGCAGACATCTACAAAAAATTACAGCAAATAATCAATGAAAAAGTCAGTAGTAGATTAAACACACCCTCAAAACACAAACTCAACAAAGATCTTAATAAACAGGCAAAACTCTGGACAAATGAAGTCAAGAATTACATAGCAAGAGGAGCCTTTACAATGGACTTAATAAAGACTATAAAAAATATATACCAGCAGAACATCACAAAGAAACCATCAAAAGCATCGTCAACAGATTTCTCAAGGTACAATAAGAAAAATGGAACCAAAGGTATAACAACTTTATACAATAAAAAAAGGAGCATAATATCATTGCAAAAGACAAAAGACAATGGCAACCCATAATCACAAAAAAGAATACACACAAATCCTGTATTTCAGGTATCAACATATTTATGGTACATGCTAACCATCACTGGATTAACTGGAACTCAATCTATTTATTTATAACAAAATTTTTATGGAACAAGTAGAGCCTTGACAAATTAGTCAAGTATATATCAGTACATGACAATAAGCTATATGGTAGGAAGATTTTCCTTAGTGAGTTTACTTAGATAGATAGAATGATAAATTTATATAAAATAAATTTGTACATACCTGTCATAAAATATCTAATAAACAAGGTGTAAGCCATCCATTTAAAAAAAAAAAAATAATAATAATATAATAAATACTGCAGTAATAATATATAGACTATGAAGTTAGCAATTGAAAGGATTTTTATTTGAACTACTAATAAAGTGATAAATCACTTTCAAAGTTATATTTAGAGTATTAGAAAAATCATAAAATAAAGATAAGAAAGTCAAGCAGAGATTTGACTTTAATGAAGTATTCTAAATATAAAGCATACAAATATTTAATAAAGTATACATACCTAGCCTAACTAAGAGTTAAAAAAAAAAACTATAATATAATACATAATATATAATTTATTTTTAATTTATTTTTTTTTGAGTACTTGTAGTCTAATTAAATTGTTAATTTATTAATAAATTAAAAACATAAATATATTTTCATTTGAGCAACATGATACATACTATAGCTAAACAATTATTCTAATTTAACTAACTCATCAATAGCATGAAAGTTTCTAAGTTTAGTCTTGGAAACAATATTTCACTTCACAATGTCTTTGAATAAAAATCCTCCTAGTCTATTATATTATTACTAATAAGTTATTATTGCTATATATTATACTAAGCCCTATAGTTTTTATTTGAGTTATTTAGTAGATAAGAATTACTGTCATATATGCTTATATGAATAAAGAAGGAAAGAAAAAAAGAAGTAATATGTCTATTGTGTACATTCTCAAATAAGAAATATATATATTAAATATTATAATAAACTATCATATACTGTATATGGTCATCAACTCTTTCCTGTTTTCCTGTAGTGCAATAGCATAAACCATAAAAATAAAAGTAAAGTTGAAATGGAGAGACCAAAAAAAATGCAATATATGAACACCAGGTCCAACTACAACATTGACAAGCTCACCAAGAACAAGGCCAGTTCCATTAGCAAAGAAACATAATGACAAACTAATAAAAAACCCAGCACAGAACAAGCTATCACATACAAGCTCACAATTTCCTCCATCACAAACACTTTTCAAATAACCATACAAGACACCAATACATCTGCAGAAGTGACAAACACCACCAACAATATAAACCCACAATACATATAAAGTAAACAAGTCGAAGAGGAACAAAACTTCCAACCAAAGACCCAACAAAAATTGGGAAAAACCTCAATCCCCAAGGGCAAGGAAGTAGTAATTGATAAGAGAAAACCCAACAGAATCAATGATTTCAATACTTAGATGGATCTTAATGACAGTACTTCTCTTCAGGAAGAACAAGGCTGACAAACATATAGCAAACACAGGTATAATGCAACAAGACAGGACACTTACCTACACTCCATTCTCTCTTTGATAGAGACACAAGATATGACAGAGAATGAATCAAGCTCAGTATCAAAGCAGATCTTCTCCCAGGAGACTCTATAGAAAAAAAATCATCTTTCTCACCAAGGTGCTCAACTCCCCCAAAGGATTACTTACAATTTAAAACAAATATATAGATAAAACCAATCATATCATTACTATTTTCAGTGATAAACAATCTGTATAAGAGACCAGCCACATCACCCTTACTGAATCGGGCAACACTATACTATTAACACTTCCCAAATCAATCAGCAGACTTGATAAGGAAAAGAGTATCAGAGTGTGAGATATTTCCCTAAGCATAAAATTCATTGATGTTCAACAAACATTTGTCAAGTTCAGACAAATTACCAACATCAAGATGACAACACAACAGATGTGACAGTTTGTCACTATCACATTCACTGATCTGGAAGACAAATGTAAGACACTAGAACTCTGGAATACACTCATCAAAGCAGATTCAGTAAGGATTTTTGATGTGACCTGAGACCTAACACAAATAAAAAACAGGAGCAATCTCTCCCTGAATCTAACCAATCTCCTATCTGGAACCCATGCTTTTGATCTTAAACATATATGCCATATACTTCAAGTCAAAACCTGCTATATATCCTGTCTAATGTCATACAGACCCAGGAAATAGGCAGTTCTCAGTTTCAATAATGAACAATATCTCCAACAAGCACTAAACTCAACCTTCAATCTTGGTGAAACTATCCTAACCTGCAAACCAATTGATACAAAATTATGCACCATCCGTGACAGTTCAAATCATCTCATAGCAAACTGCAACATTAAAGAACAAAGAGAACAATGGAATGAATACAATCAAGAACAAGCTGACAAATTCAGAAAACTATACAATTGCTATAGACTGGCTAGATCAGTACACATCTGCAAGCTGACACACACATCCACCACAAACACAACCACCAGGCCAGGCTCATATGCTTCAGCTACAAAAAATACAAATAAAACCCATCAAGAAAAAAACTACAACCAAGACTCAACAGATGTTATCCTCTCCATACTCCATTCAATTCATAATGAAATTATGACAATCAAGAAATCATGCATCAAGTCTCTTCACAAATATTGTTCAACAAGTGGATAAGTTCTGCTATACTCTCTCCCTGTAGCTTGGCAAAGTTTAGTCCTTTTAAGATTTATGTTGCTTGCAAATAGCTGATAGTTGATTGGTAAGAATCTTGGTAAAGCATTTTCAGGCTGTTTCTAAGAGGACAATAGGTCTTGTATTGCTCAAATCATATTTCCAAGGCTTGAGTTTGGGAATAGAATAGATATTACCACTTTTCCATTTTTTAGGTATTCAACCTATACTTAAAACTTTATTAAAAAGAAGACATAAGATTTTTTTTTCTTTGGTCCCTAAGTGTTTAAGCATTTCATAATTGATGTATGAGGAGCCAGTAGCCTTGTTGTTTGAGAAAGATTGTAAAGTAGCTTCAATCTCATCTACTTTGATTTTTTCTGTTAGAGGTGAATACTATATTGGATCAATCCATTCTTTGGATTGGTATTCTTTTTTTTAGGAGGGGTGTAAATTCTCGAAATTAGTATTTCTCTTTTTGAATATCCTTTTGTGATATTTTTCAACCTTGCTTTTGATGGTTTGAAGATTGGTAGCAATGTATTCTTTTTCCTCCTGATTTGTGGTTAGCACTCGATCTAATGTGATTCTTAGTTTTTTATGATTTAAGACTGAATTTAGCATCTGCTTCTAGTTGAATCTAAGATCATCACATCTGTTATTCAAAGCCTCCTTGATTTAGTTTCTGATATAGAGACTTTCTTTTTTCTTGTATATTATTCTAAGGGTACATTTTATTTTAGTGATTTTCCTTAATTGCTCTGGGATTTCTTTTTGTGACTGAGGAGGTGCTAGTTTTTCGTTAAGGAATTTGTAAGCATCTTGTAGATTCTAGATGGTCTTCTTTATATTTTCTGTATCTTTTATAGTCTTAATATCCCAGTTAACCTAGATTTTCTTTAAAAGAAAGTGGATATTATTGGCTTTTCTGTAGGCTTCGAAATCCTTCTTTGGGATTACTGATTCTATCTTGATTTTTTTTCTTCTGTTAGAAGTGAAATAAACTCTTTTCTTCTTGAGGCACCTGTATATATTCTTAATGATTATGGTTTTGAGTTCTTGTCAAGCCTTTTCAAGCTCTTGAGGGCTGTTCTCAGTTTCATGCCAGGAGACCTGTGTATCAATTTTTGGAAGCTTGTGTTCTATCCAAAGTTTGAATTTCTCTAATTGTTCTACAGTGGAGTTGCCCGGGTCTGGTATTTTTTTATCTTTTGTTCTATTTTGCTCTTGTATCTAGTTTTTGAGCAGATTGTTTGTTGTTATTCTTGTTAATAACAGGATATGGTCACTACCCAGTAATGTTTTCACTGAAATATTTTTGAACTTGTATATGTTGTTTAGACTAATTTCCGATGGTATCTGGATATAGTCAATTCTACTGTGTGCTGAACTATTTGCCCATGTGAAGGTAGTATTCCCTTCTTTTTTCCAGGAGTTTTGAACATCTATATAATTCCAGTCTTCTAAAAAGTTGAAGAGACCTATTTCTGCTTTTCTATATTTTGGGGTTGTTTTGTCTATAGGTAATGATTGATCCACTATTGGATTGACAACTGCATTGAAGTTATCCATAATTATGACTTTGAAGTAATTTTTTTGCTTATCTAGAACCTTGTTTTGAAGTAGCTATTGTAGTTATCTACTTTCAGCTTTTCCATATGGCAAATACACTTGTTAGATACAGAGTTTGCTTCTTGTTGATAGGAAGTTGGCTCCTATTATATGTTTTTCTATTATTTCAATTGATTTCAGCTTTTTTTTGATATTTTTTCTAATGAGAAACCCTACTCCAGATCCTCTGAATTTCTCATTATTACAGTTGTGAAAGAATTTATGCATTTGCTGTAGGTTAAAAGCAAAGTCCACTGTTTTTTCTGTAAGTTTAGTTTCACAGATCTCTAGGATATCTATATCAAGATCTTGTATAAAACTAAATAGTCTTTGTTGCTCAAGACTAATATTGATGTCTCTAATATTATATGTTTCAATAGTAATAATATTGTCTAGTATAGAGTTGTCAATGATATAGTTCTTATATAGCATTTATTTTTTGTCTAGTTTATTAATAGTTTTCTTTTTAATTGTACTAATGAAATTGTCATGTGGTGTAGTGTGTGTTATACTAGGAAGAGTTGTATTATTTTTTGTTATTATTTCTATGATCACTCCTTTTTTTCAGGATGAGCTTGATTTCTCTTGTGTATTAGACACTCTCCTGATATATCTTGATTGGACTGGTGCTTTTTAGGAGCAATTATTTCACTGACTTCCTCTTATCCTATTCTGGTTACTTGTTTTCTTCTCAATTATGTTTATTCTATTATTTAATTGCTTGAGATTGTTCAAAATCTGGTATAAGGGATCTTAATACTTTCACTTTTTGAATAAGGACTTTGTGATCTATTTTGCAAACTTTTTTTTCTATTATATTGATTGAATGGCTCTCTGTTACTACTGATAACAAAGCATCTAGAGGTATTTGATATAGTATATTCTTCTTTATTATTTCTTTCATGCCTTATTTTATTATTGCTTCACTGCTTAATCTGTCTCAAATTTCTGGACCTATGATAGCTTGTTGAGTTAGAAGTAGACTCTGTTGATTTGTTATCTGATTGTGATTCAAGTGTTGATTCATTGTCTATTTCTATGTTTCTGAACCTAAATCTTGTATTTCTATTTCATTTTTGGGATTTCATCTTTCTGTTTTGATTATATGTTTGATACTCCATGAGAGGCGATGTCCCTATAAAAAAAATGTTATTTGTATACCTTGTTTCTTTCTTCTTTTGTCTTGAAACAAACTACTATAAAGTTACGCTTCTTGAGTATATAGGAATTTTTGGGTGTATAGCATGCCTTAGCTTGTGTATCATTTAATACTTGGGCTATTAGACTGGTGTAGGTTTTGTCAATACCCAGGAGTCTTGCTGAATTGTCATTTCTTTCAATTAATATCTGATTGATTTTATTATCACTAAGCTTAGACTTGGAGAATATAACTCTTGATATTTCTGTATTAATTGGAGTCATCCAAATTTCTTTAGAATTTAGACTGAGATATTTGTACCATTTGATATAGGCTTTCACTCATGGTTTTATCTTTACCTCATAGATATGAATATTTTGGACTTCTCTATATCTTTTTAGATATGCTTTTATGAGATTCTTAGTATTTTTCTGGTTCATATTTACCAAATATATATTCTAGATGATGTTGTTTTATTTGATTTTAGATTCTTGAAAAACTTTTCTGTCTAGGTTTTTTTCTATCTTTTGTTTCTTATAAGTGGTCAATGGTATTATATTTTGAATAGTGAAGTTGTCTTCCTTTCGGTTGACTTCTTTAATATATCTTATAACATTTTCTTCCTCTTATACCCATAAAACTAACCACTCATTTCATTAATAAATTCTTTTTGTAACAGGTTTCTTTTTTCTTGTAAGAGTTTAAGAGCATTACTTAGATATACCTTGGTTTCGTTTTCTGTTTCTCCTGGAATATTGGTCATCATTGTCCCCAATCAATACTCTTCTTTCTTTTTAATGAAGTAAGGATTCATTGATAGTACCATATCTCTATTCCTGATAGTATAAGAGCTATATTCACTAATGCATTGTATTTTAACTGTTTCTTGAAGTTTTTGTGATTCCATTTCTTCGATTTCTTGTGCACATATTATTGTTACTTCATTATCTATTGTTGATTTATTATCTTTTTGTTCAATGATCTTCATTAGTTATCATTCTGATTTATATTAACTTTTAGAATTCTTGATAATTTCCATAAGCTTATCTTCTATGTAGGGTTGTAGGAGATTTTCTTTAATTCCTTTGCCTTGTTGCTAAAGATATGTAATATATTGAATTAGGATTTGTTCTTTGTGGAAGGTTGTCACACCTACTTCTAGTATCTTAGTTATAATACTATCTAGGATAGTAAATGTTTCTAGTGGCAAGACTACTGGTCCACTGGGTTTATTATTTCTTTGTTTTAACAATTGTTGTGAAGCCCATAAGGTAGAGTATTTGTCATGTTTTAATAAAAGATTGATTACCATGTTTACTATATCCTCTTCTCTTTTACTGATTATCTGTAATATACATTGTACCCTATTCATATTTGCTACTGATTTGGATTTATTAATAAGTCACGTGGTTGCTTGTTTATATTTATTAGTTGTTCTATTTTTAGAATGCTAATAAACCTTTCTATGGTTGTTGTTATTTATATTTTGATTAGGTAATACAGAAAAACCTTGTTGTTTTGTTTTGATATATTTATTTGTTA
>CAJVPT010007459.1:0-10043 GCA_910592055.1 Acaulospora colombiana
AATTCAGAGAACGCGACATGTTTGTTGGGTTTAATCCGGAGGAAACACTGCAGAGTCTGGTAATTCACAATTGTACCGATGCCAATTTGGGAGATGATGAAATACTTAACAAGTGCAAGGAAATGCTTATAAATATTGCGTCCGCAGATGGAATCGTGAGATCAAGGAATTCCGGACTATCCATTGATATTATGGAAGTCAATCGTTGGAGAGATGCCTATTTCCACGATCAACATCATGAAAATTTAATTCCCCAACATCAATCTTTGATAGCTTATTTAGAAAATAGCTTAACAGACATTCTCAATAATGTGTATACTTTTGAGGAAATCGTCACTCAGGAGGTACTATGGTGCCTACTTAGCATGAAGTTTCCTTCCACTTCAGAATCTGTGGACTATATAAAGTGAGACTTAAATTTTTCGTTTACTACTATAAGAATTTATTGTGTATCATACTGATATTTTAATAATTTTACCTAGGCTGCTGGTTGAACAAATTCCTAAACATGAAGAGTTCCTTGACTGTCTAAAAACAAGGACTTTTGAGTGGCTCGACGAAAAAGTTTCTGAAGAATGGACCTTAGAAGTTGCCTCAAATAAGACAGACTTATATTTATATTCCTCATTCTTCGTGTCATTGCAAACATACATTCGGAATAAGGTTCGAGAGCCAATTTCCAAATTGCTCTGTGTTACGGAGCGATTGTCCGGGCTTTCCCCATTATTCCACGATCGTAACATCGATGACTTGTATGTTGGCGACGAACGATCAGATGATTTATTTGAATTTTGGAAGCAAATATTCATGAATTCTAAAATCGTCGACATAGAATATTTATCTAGTCCAAAGCCGGATATATATCAGATACCAACAAAGCAACGTGGTAACAAATTTCCATTCTCGACATATTTCATCGATCAGATAAACAAGTTCAAAAGGTTGTATCAGGAGGATCGAACAATCTTGGAGGAAGATGAAAAAAATTACGATGAAACAGGAGAGCTAAGAACTGATGTCATCGAGAATTGCGTCGAAAGGTTTACGGAAAACGTTTGCTCCGTGATTCCTTCATTGAAGTCACCGAAACTTTTTGAGGAACCAGAAATTTACTTCAAGGATTTTGTTTCAGCCGTCTTACCCAAATTCGGAAAAGACAACGGAAATGTTAAATTATTCGAATGGCTTATCCTTTATCATCTAAACCAACAAATTCCCAACCCGGTTAGACTTCACGTCTTTTGGTGGGAAAATTCCGAATCAGTACTTGCAGAACTACAGTTAATGTTGATGTGTCCAGAGGTCGTAAAGATCATAACTTCCGCGAAGACTGCTGAGATTACTGATTATGACTTTGAAGCTTATTTGCTGGAAGAAATTGTCAACATTTTTATGAAACGGATTGGTTTAATTAATACTAATCGGGCAATCGAGCGCACACTTCACATCTGGCAAAGAGACGTGACCAATATTCTGTCTTTAGCTACAAAGCTGTCAACCAATGTGTTTGTGAATCCATCATTACAAAGATTACGCATTTATAATGATTTGTCAAAATCTCTCGAGCTGCAAGATTTGCTAGAAATTAGAAGAATAGAAATTGATGAGGGAAGTAGAGAAATGCTTTCAGAGCGACTCATTGACAATGTCTTCAAGAGATTGGCCGGATATAAAGATGATGAAGTCGTTCAGTCCTCTCAAAGATCATTTATTAATAGATGCCTTAACACACTTTCGAATGAATCACCCGTTCGACTATTCCTCTACACAAAGATACTTTCTCCGGATCCTCTTCCCTTATCATTTTCCATCGTTCATCGTATATTTAATACTGAGCATCAGGAAAATGAAGATGTTTTCTTTGAATTGATAAAAAATCCTCTTGAGGTCTTAAAATATTCAGAACGGTTGCAGCTAATCAACGACATTCTGGAAAAAGATGTCGACTCTCCTATCGCTTGTTTATGTACTGACGTTCTTCAAATTCAATTCTTTGGCGACTTTGGTATTGGAAAATTATCACAATATTTCTTGAAAGCGACCGAAGTTCTAATCACAACCGACGTTAAACCGCTGCAGCTGATATCAGCAATTGCCCTTCTAAAATCCTTTGGAACTGCTTTTTGGGAATCAGCAAGGTCACTCAAAAACTCCTTAAATAATCCAATTTCATTCTTGTTTGAGGATGCAGATTATATGGTCGAAGTAGATCTCGAAGATATTAACAAAAGAATGGATGCACCACACCCTCTAATTCACTCATTCCTTCTTTATTTACTCAAAATTTTAAAGACCTCTCAAGGATTTTCTATGGACGATGTTAAACGTTTTTGCAATATAAATAGGGAACTATTGCCTTGGCTTGGTGGAATAGCGTGGACGGTAAAAGATATGGGACGAATGGACTTCATACCGTATTGGTATATTGAACAATATAATCAAGCGGAGCATGCAGCAAATAGGATAATCTCGCGTGGTGACGAGACATCCATGACAAATCTATTGAAGACGATAAATAACGTGAACGAAAAGGATGTTGTCAATCTCCGAATATCATTTTCCGGGATGATCATGACAAAGCTTTACCTTGTAAGGGCATCACGAGATTGGAATCAAGCCGAGACAATACTAGCACAAAAAACACGCAATGCCTTGGAAAAAACGACACTCCCGAAATTTTATAAGGAGATTTTAACGAAATTCCTCAAAAATGAACATCCGCTAATCAAGCTTTCTGTTAATGATGGGAATTCGAAATTGTATATTTGTTCGGTTATTTCTCATGTGATATCGGTATGCCTATCTTTACCTCAAAATTCTTCCCCGTTAGCATGTTACTTGCAAAACCTGCAAGACTGTCAAAACACCTTCATTCTTACGTGTCCTTCGGATGAGCAAACTGTCATTTTGAATGCATTAATGGAGCAAGGTATTCCGGACAAACGCATTACAAGGTAAATAGAAAATCTATTTATTTATTTATTTATTTGTTTATTCTTCAAACCTCGGGTATTCATGTCATGAATGAAATTTTAGATATGTTTGCTCGTGTGGATTTACATATATAGTCGGGGATTGTGGCAACGTTACTGTGGCAAGCACATGCCCGCAATGTAAGAAAACGATCGGTGGACAAGCTTACAATGCACCTGCTCCTGGTAACAATCGGTTGGATGCAATACCAATGACTCAGACAGTTAATGCCAAAGCCCAAGCAGGTTATTTGATTGAAACGAGAAAAACTGAAGATAATTATAGCGTTCGTCAGATGTCACCCGCCTCTTATCGAGTCCTTCACTTATTTGTTCATGCCATTATTGGTATACTTGCGCCCTCACAGATTGTCACCAAATTTGTTAATGGTCAGACAAATAAAGGTACGAATATAGCTGATGCCGTTCAATATTGCCAAAGGCACATTAATAATGACTGGGCGGCGTTAAAGAACATCCTCGCATGCGGAGACGAACAGTTAGCCCTAGTATTACATTCGATCCTTTCTCATATGGCACAAGTGCCACTTAAAGGTGTTGTAACGAAACTTAGGACTTCGGTCGATCGTGATGATTGGGAAAAGAACTTCAGCACGCAATATGCATCTCCTTTTGTTAAAAATGCCATGGGAACTGCGGCAGAATTTCGCAAAATGCTGGAGGCGAAGTCGGAAAGTGCTCAAATCAAAATTGAAACAGAAATAAATGAAGTCATGAAGGTTGATGATGCGTATCGTAAAGAGAATTTACCTCGAATGTGGCGTCAGATTGGATTTCCGAGTATGGAAAACTTCCGAGCATTCTATTCAAACAATCCCGAATATGCAAGCGCATTCCCCTTTTTGCGAGTTTTCTTGAAACATGAGAGTAATTTAAGGCTGATTCGATGCATTTTACCCATCGTGAAATTCGTTCAAATTTTATCTTCGAGCCTCTCTTACCGCTTGGAGAGACAGGAGGCTCGTAGCTTGTCTTTTAGAAATTTCATTACCAAGGAATGTAATGATGACAACTCTGGTGAATCTCGGCGTTTATTGGATACTGCATTTATGGCATTCACTGATGCATGGAACGCATTGATTCCTCATGTCAAAAGGTATAAATGTCAGACTCTGCATAAGGCACTTCCAAAGATGACGGAGAATCTTCCGGTTGTTTACGGATTAGTTGAGCCAGTCGATGAATCAGTATATCTTTGTGCCATCCTAGATTTTTTGGTTCAGTTGCAAAATAATTTCTTGAAAGATGTTATTGAGATCTCTCCGGGGAAATGTCAATCCCTTAAATTTTTAGAACACCATTCAAATGCGAAAGTGGAATACCACCTCCAATCGATAAGACTCGACAGCAGTAAGGCCGCGCATATCGTCTTATACAATGATGTAACTGAAATCTTTAAATATAGTCAATTTGATCTGAGAATAGGTCACGGACAGGAGATTTCTTATGACTTGTTTAAGATAGAGGCAGAACTGGCTCATTTATTGGTCTATGAGAAGGCGTTTATCGAACAAGATGAACAAGAATTGCACATGGATCGATTCTCATATCATAAAGAATTGTTCCAAGGCTCCATGACCATTTTGAGCGAAATCAAAGCTTTGGTGACTCAAGAAAATATCCCTGAAGACAAAAAGATGCTATTTATCGGGAATTCAAAAAATTCGTATGGATTAAACCATCAGGAAAATTTCGAACTATCATTGGGAATGGAGAATCCCAAGAAGCTATTGTCTGCGCTAGAAATGATTATCTGTTTCTTGAAGCGAACTTCTGGTGGAGATTGTGAAATGCTAATTACAGATTACATCGAGAAATGGATGAAACTCACCGTATTAAAGGATGACGATACAAGCTATAAATTGTTAAAAAGATCAGGCCTGCAACTCAAGCATGTGGTGGCATTATACGAATTGGTTGAGGAACACGTAGCAGATGTTGTCGCTACTTGCATTCATCCAAAATATCAAGCAAAATTAAACGATTTAATTGAGCAAGAAATCATGGAGGTTACCAGCTTTGATCAACAGGAAGAAGAACCACTTATTGGTGGTAGCAGTAGAAGTATTAATTCGAGAATTCCGGCTGAAGCATTTGTAACAGCATTGAAAAGGTTCATTTTGAGGCACCTATCTATTGGTGAAAGTATTGTTGAAACAATACCTCTTTCGAGTTATCTGGTTCAAGAGGAAGCGCTTGAATGTTGGCCTGACACGGTTAGCCAAGACGTTCTTCAATCCAAGTTCCCGACTTCACTATTGATTTCTCATACCCTTGAAGCCTATATATTTGTCAAAGAAGAGCTTAAGGTATTTTCTTTCTTTAATAGATTCTCTGGATGCTCTTGTCATAACAAAGTTTTAATTTTAAACTTGCATTTGCTTTTCATTGTTTTTACAGAATATTCAATCCAGGAAGCAGCGTAAAACTGAAGAAAAGGAGGCCCAAAATAAAAATAGACGCACGAAAAGTATTAAGGGTAAAGGCAAATCGCAATATGATTTCATGTAGCCGGTTGCCTGTTTTGATGTCGTTTCTTCTTTCACAATTTGTTCTGCCTTAAATATCTGCGCCATTCTTTGCTTCATGTAAATACGTATTTCAAAATGTTTTGTCGAATTAGAATTTGTAAAGCCTATGTTGTGTGAATTGCTTTAAAATTTTTTAAATAAAAATGTAATAAAATTTTTTAAATAAAAATATGATAAAAATTTTTAAAAAATTTTCGTCGTTTATATTGAAATAAATTGATTGTATATAACAAAGACTTTTAGTAAAACGCTTGTGATTATTTAACAAGAAGTAATAATTCTTGCATAGAATTCATTTAAAAAATCTTTAGCTCATGGTTTGTCATCTGGCCCAGAATTACGTGATCAAGTCGAGAAAAAGGGTCCTTCATATTCTGTTGCTTGAATTGTAAATACGTACGTATTAGCATAATAATTGCATTATGCCGTATGTAGTTAGTGAAATTTTCGAAAACAAGTTATATTTGCAGATTGTGCATTTTAAAAACGTATACGGTTGACTTTTAAGAGCTACTTTGTAATATATTCTGATTACGCATGTATTTAATCAAAGTGGCTTTGAACGTTTTACTGCAGTCTTAGTTAATGCAAAATCCATTATGTACGTATTTCCATTTTTCGTAGATCCCATGTACCATTGAAATGATTAATGCGGTGTTTCGATTCGATGTTTACAATCTCCGAAATTAAACAAACTTAAAAATATTTCTTTGGCGGATTTCAAATATTGTTGCACGATTTTATTATGCGTTAAGGTGAAAAAAAAAAATGGATTTTATTCATTAAATTAATAATACATTTACTTAAATAGAAAAGATTGAAAACATGGAAAATTCGTTCGCAGAAAATATTCAGAAACCCTTGATTTCATTCAGCATTGGTAATGTGACAAATTTTAAAATTAAAATTATTATTAATATTATTATGCCCAAAACGCCGCGCCTTGCTTTTTGTACCTGCCTTTTTTTTAGAAGCCATAACCAATAAACTTGATATATATGACGAGGTTTGCAACAATGATGGGGTAAAAGCCTCAAATTTGTTTGATTTACGGGCGCGTATATCAATATTTTACTTTCTTTCTGATACTAAAGGCTTGCTCGTTTTCCATAATAAGAAATCGCTGCGCAATATTATCACTAAAGCAACGCCACGGCACAAACAATCGATGCTTATTTATTTATCTTCGTTTAATAACAATGTGGATGGAAATTAGAAAAAGAGGCTATTTTAATAAATAGCAAAGTCTTTTTGTCGATTCTGTAGTCTCGCGCTCGCAAAAATAGAATAAGATGCCACTTTGGAGAGAAAAAAAAGACTCTTTGCCTGTAAAAAATCAGGAAAAAATCATTCCCGAAGCACGTGCTTCCATATTCTCGAAACCCTTTTTTATCTGGCTCGATGAACTGTTGCGCATTGGCCGCAAGAAACATTTAGAGCGTGAGGATCTATACTTTCTTAATAACGAAAGACTGGCAAGAGTATTAACAGACAGATTTGAAAAAGAGTGGAAAAAAGAATTGGAGAAACTAAGAAAAGGAAAGAAACCATCATTACTTTTGGCTCTCAATCGTGTGGTTGGATTCCAATTTTGGATAGCTGCTGTTATGAGATTGATTGCTTACTTGTCGCAGGTTTTTTCGCCCTTGGCAATTCAGGCAAGTACATGTTCGGCAGAGGAAAATATAATTCCGAGTGCGGTAAAATATGATTGCCGTTCTGATGAGGTTTTCCGCGATAAATTTGTTTAGGCCATAATACTATTTTCGACAGAGTCATTTGAATCAAAAGGCAACAACGCACCATCGATATATCAAGGAATATTATTATCAACAATCCTCTTTCTCATGTTACAATGCTACGCGATAACAAGCAATTGGTGTCTCTGGGCGTCAGCGCAATGCGGTCTCCTGGTTCGCACAATTTTAATCACGGCTATATACCGAAAGGCGTTGGTACTTAGCGGAAAGGCACGAAAAGTTTTCACCTTAGGAAAGATCACAAATATTATGTCTACGGATACGACTCGCATAGATTGGGTTTCGGTGTATGTACATTTCATATGGGCAACTCCACTTTTGCTTACGATAGCGCTTGTCCTATTGATCATGAATATTGGATTATCGGCGTTGGCGGGATTCGGATTGATGGCTATCGCTGGACCTCTGCAGGGTAAAATAATGCAAACCTTAGTCTCCAAAAGAAGGAAAGCGGCAAAAATGACAGATGAGCGGGTGAAAACCACGCAGGAAGTCTTACAAGGCATTAGGATGGTTAAGTATTATGCGTGGGAAGAAAGCTTTTTAAATAACATTGAAAAGTTGAGAATTAAAGAGACTGGTTATATTCGAACACTATTGGTAATAAGATCAATAATAATGGGTGTTTCATCGGTAAGTTTATTATCTTCTAATATTCTAGTTAATTATTTCTACGGTCTCACAAATTATCCTCAATACTAGGTCGTACCAGTTTTTGCTAGTATTCTCTCTTTTGTTATATTCGTGCTTGTCGGTGGGGTACTCACACCAGACATAGTTTTTACATCATTGGCATTGTTTAGTGTCGTTCGCTTTCCGTTAAAGCTTTTTCCTATGGTAGTAGCAGGGATTACAGATGCCTGGGTTGCATTCGATCGGATACAACAATTGCTGATGGCCGAAGAATTGGAATATTTGCCTCCGATAGATCTCACCTCTGATTTTGCGATAATGGTGACTGATGGAGAATTTTTATGGGAGATGACACCTTCAACGAGCGATGACATTAAAACACCCCTAACGGATAAAGAGGAGGTAGTGGAGTATTCTCCATCAACTATTTCCGCCGACGATAAGAAGATACGTCTAAGTAATATAAATATACGCATTAAACGCGGTGCACATGTAGCAGTAGTGGGTTCTGTTGGTGCAGGAAAGTCATCTCTACTGTCTGCATTAATCGGGGAGATGAAAAAAATAAAGGGAGAAGTGATTTTTGGCGGGAGCGTCGGATATTGCTCGCAAAATGCTTGGCTGCGTAACGCTACCATTAGAGATAATATTCTATTTGGACGAGCATTTGATGAGAAAAAGTATAAGAAGATTATCAAAGATTGTTTTCTTGAACCAGATTTGAAATTATTTCCGGCAGGAGATATGACTGAGATAGGGGAGAAAGGGATTAACCTTTCTGGAGGGTATTCATTTCTTTTCACCATAATACATGCATTTAGAACATGTTGATATAATTTATATCGTTTATATATATATATATATATTTATCGCTCTTTATAGGCAAAAGCAACGGATAAGCATTGCAAGGGCTGTCTACTTTGATGCAGATATTGTTCTTTTGGATGATCCCCTTTCAGTAAGTTCATGTTAAATTTCTTCCATCATCATTTACATGCCTCCGCGATTCACTTCTAACGGATAGGTTTTCTAGTCTGTTGATGCTCACGTCAGCAATCATTTATTCACACAATGTATTCAAGGCGCTTTGTCAGAGAAGACAGTAATTCTTGTTACTCATCAACTGAATATTTTGTCACAAGTAGACCACATTTTGTGTATGGAGAATGGTAGAATTGTAGATCAAGGAACTTATGAAGAGTTAATGCGTGACGGAAAAAAATTTTCAGCATTGATAGAAGAATACGGAAAATCAGATAATAATGAGGAAAAAAAGAAAGCTGTATACATTGAAGAAATTACAGGTGGTGATGTTAAAGGGGAATCTTCGCTAGACATACCTGATAAAGGAATGATGACTCAAGAGGAAAGATTGGTGGGGGCGGTGAAAATAGAAGTTTATTATTCATACATTATGGCGGCTGGTGGATTATTTTTGATTCCATTAGTAGTTTTTCTGCTAGTGATGATGCAAGCGAGTAACCTGGGGTTTGTATTTTATCATTCGCCGTGTTTGAATCATTTAAAGATCCGTATCCGTACTTGCTTATTGCTATTACATCGCTCATTAAAGAAACACATTGTGGCTTTCTTATTGGACAAGTGATGCATTTAAACTTTCAACGGAACTTTACGTAAGCAGTCTTGTTGCTACAATACAGGTTTGCATTAAATTTCAAGAATTCAAATACTTGAATTAATATTTACATAGATGACAATATATGTGGCGTGGGGTGTCTCAGAAGGAATATTCAGTATACTCGTTGGTCTTGCGCTTTCTTTTTCCACGCTCTCTGCGGCTCGGAATCTTCACCGAGAAATCTTAAAAAAGGTATTAGGAGCACCCATCGCCTTCTTTGATACGACACCCATTGGACGAATAATAAATCGGTTAGTAGATAAACTATGAGCTTTCTTATTTTTTTATTATTTTGGGCCAACAATGAATAGACGGATGCCAATCCTATGCTAGATTCAGTAAAGATGTCGACGCATGCGACAATATAATTTCTCAGCCGCTGCAACTATTCTTATACACGGTAGTGGACATATTCGGAATATTAATCGTGACGATCATTGTATTTGTATATTTCTTGATTCCCGCGACTCCCCTCTTTTTTTTGTAT
>CAJVPT010007460.1:0-10043 GCA_910592055.1 Acaulospora colombiana
TTTGTATGAAGACGAGTTAGTCACTTTGTGAAAGTCTGTAAAATATTATAAATTTATTTTCAATTTTTCAATAAAGATATGCTATTGTGGCATGATTGCAAGTTAAAAAAAAAAAAATATATATATATATTATATATGAAACAGAAATCAGTCTACTGATAAAAAAAAATCTTGAAAAAAAAGTAATATTAATAGAAGAAATAGAAGAATATATAATAGCAGTTAGCTTATTAATAAAAAGAAATAAAATCTATATTATGCAAGTATATATCCTATCAAATATACAATAAAGCAAAAAAGTGTAAGAAAAAATAAAAAGTTTTATCAGAAATAAATATAAATAAAGCTTTTATATGATATTAATAAGGGATTTCAATGCAATATACAATTTAGTAAAAGATAAAACATTATCTTCCAAAGCAAAGTTTAGACCATAATAGTATTTAGAAATTACTCTATTCAATTTTCTTTATAAATGGAACTTCTTAGATATATAGGAGTATGGAAAAGCAAAAATAAAATCCCAATAAGATGGGATACAGCTAAAGATGGGTTCCTAAAGGGGGAGGCAGAGACAAAAGTCAAATGTTCCTCACTAGAAAACATTAAAATTTTTAAATTAATAACTATAAAAAAACTATTCACAATTATTCTCCATTATTCAGAACATTGATTTATAGTATTTCCTGAATTTTGTCCCTTAAAAAGAGACATAAGTGATCTGTGAAATTTTATATGCTAAATACTTTAGGGACACATCATTAGATACAGAAAGTAATGACTAAATTAATTATATATAGATATTACAAGACCTAACAATATATCCAATTCTATAATTCAATAATTAAAATATAAATGAAATTATAAATAGTAATCACACAATACTAATAATAACACTATATAATATAACTCTTTTTATTAGAGACACAATAAACAAATTGCTGCCAAAGAAAAGAAAAAAATAGATATAAAAGGATCAACAATAGATCAATAACAAGTCTTTTATAATAGTTTGAACCATAAGTTCAAAACAATATTAGATTCCTTATTATAAGAAGAAGTAGATAAAAATATAAGGAAAGTTCAGATAAATAAGATATAAAAGATATTTAAAAACTAGTTAGCAGGTTGCCTTTAACAATCTTGCAAACAAAAATATATCTATCTCAAGAAATAAGTACTATAAATATAGTTCAGAGTTTATCAAATATAAAGAACATTACAATTAATAATACTCCTCAAAAAAACAGAGTCTTCTGATGACTTAGACAAACTACAAATTCTTAGTACAACTATTAAGAAATATAATAGAACTTATAGTCCCAATTATCAAAAAGAAAACTGTTGTATTCAATATAATATCCTAAATATTTTATGGATACTGTTGGAAAAAAATATACATGATATAATAGAAGACTTTAAATTTATTTGCCAAAATCTCAAAGTAAAACAACCTTAGAACAAAGATAAGAGAATTTGTGAATAAACAAAAAAAAATAATAAACTTACTAATAGAGTGAGAGTATATCAAAATAGTTTTGGATAAAATTAAAGTTAAAAAAGATATATTATAACCAAAAAAAGTGAAATTGAAGAAAAAGTTAGAAAATATTATCAAAAAACCTTCAAAAAGTAAAATATCAATTTTGATAACCTTACTAATAACTGAAAAGAAGAATATAATCTCACGAACTATAATATATCAAGGCATAGTAAAACAAAGATTTTCTAAATTCCATTTCACAAGAAGAATTGAGTGAAACACTTCAAATACTCTTCAATAACAAGATTTCAAGAAAATTGCAAATCAGTTATAAAATATTAAAAAGACTAGGCTATAAAGGAAAAAAATATCTAAAAAAAATATTAACTATTTTTCTAAAATAGTAGACAACACTTACTAGTTGAAAACAAAACTATATCTATCTAATAGTAAAACCAAAGCTATAAGAATATGATTTCCTAAATACAAAATTTATTGTATTATTAGAAGTCACAAGAAAATGTTTTAAAAATTTTAACAAATATATTAAAAAAAATCTACAAGCTTAACAATATTTTGAGATGCTCCAATTTTATAGAGCTATTAGAAGAAAATATTACAAAACTGATTCAATTCTTAACAATATTTGTAAAGATATAAAAAAAAACAAAAAGAAGTTGTGAATACTCTTTCAAGATATAGGCAAGTTCTATTATACAATCAACTTGAACATATTAATAAGAACTATAAAAAAATAAAACTTCCAAAAAAGTTTATTAAGATTATAATAAGCTTGTTTTAGTATAGAGAATTTAGAATTATAATTGAAAATAGGCTCACAAGGCTAGTAATAGTTAGAGATAGAATTTATTAAGAAGAAACTATTTTATCTTTAATGTGAAGAATTTTTTATGATCTTTTGTTATGTAAAATTCAAAATAATGAAACAAAGGAATATAAAATATTAATTATTTGGGATCAAAATCTAAAAAGAGAAGAAGTCAATAAGAAATTGAAATCTAGACATATAGCTATCACCTTCATGGATAACACTATATAAATAATAAGATTCAAAAAAGACATAAAAAAGATTTTAAAAAAGCAAGAATCTTTTATAGAGCCAATGATTTCCAAATCAATAGTAACAAATCAGTACTGGATACTATTAATAATTCTAACTACTATTCAGAAGAAGTTAAAGTAGAAATCAATAGTAAACAGTTAAAAAACTAGACAGAATTGAATATACAAGATTACTGGAAATCTGGACTAGTAATTAAAAGACAGCAGTTAAGCTAAAAAAATGAATATTCGAGAAGATTAATATAATTATAAAAGTATTTAAGACTAAAAGGTTAATTGATAAACAAATACTCTATATTCTAAACAGGGTTCTAATATCTAAGATAGAGTTCCATATACAATATAGCATATTATCCTGGAAAATGTGTAACACTTTAATCATGATATATAGAAAACTTCTTAAAAACAAAAATAACTTGTACAGATCTATACTCAATAATATACAATATTATATTATTCAAAGATCTATAACTTATAGAATATTTGAATGTTACAAAGGAAAGTTAAATAATAGGACTATATAATAAACTAAATAATCCAGAATTAATAAAACTTATAACAGTTATCAGAATCAATCTATTTATTTATGAGTTATTAGATTATATGCTAGACAAAAATAGCTTTGTATTTCAAGTAATAAAGTTGATCAAAATAGAGATAAGGTTTTAAAGCTGGAAATGGCAAAATATTTTCGAATAGAATAAAAAAAACTGTCTAATTAAAAAGTACCTAGTATTAGACAAATATATGAAAGCTATACTATTACTTAGAAACAATAAGCTGATATATATAGATTAGCTAATTACTTATAAAACTAAAGAACTAAGAAGATAACAAATGATCCAACTAATCCAGAAGATTGGTAAGAAATTTATTTCAGAGTGATATCTAGCTATATAAAGGAAAATACAAGAAAGAGGATTAAAACAGCTCACAAAACTTTAAAAAGAAGATTAGTTAAAATGGAAATTAGTAATTATAAAAATAAATCTAGATCATGATAAAAGATAAATACTTTGAATAGTAACAAGTGATATGCATTAGAAAATAATATAGGAAAAGTTAAGATTAGAAGATATTAAGCAATTAATATAAATAGAATACTTCAAGTATACTGAGTTTTCAAATAATTAGAAAACTAGCTTGATAAAATATTTAAAATACACAAAAAATAAAAAAAATAAAGAGTCAATATATAATAAAGACAAAAGGAAATAGAATATATGAAGCTTTCTATATAAATACAAAAAAATCCATAAGAAGAGCCTAGCAATTAAATATTCTATATTCCAAAATAGCTCTATAAAAAACATTAGAAAAAACAATCCAAAATAATTATATATTTAGTTTGAACAATAGAGTACTATAAGTCAAATAGATAGAAAAAATTGAGAAAAGTAGATTATCAAAAGTAATATAAAAGAAGGAGCATATCAAGATTATCTAATTGAAATACTCCAATGTAATTAACAGTTCAAAGAAACATTGATTTTTTACTCTGATAGATCTCTTGTCGATTATGGAAGTGAAAAAATAAAGATAGGAGTAGCATGAATGCAAGTAGAAAGAAAAAATAGAGAAAATAAATTTCAAATGAAAGTAGGCAACTACTATTATTCATTAAAACAGAACTAGTAGCAATAGTTACAATATTATCAGTTGTTCCAATGAATAATAAGATCAAGATTTTTATAAACAATCAAGTCTATATTGTTAAGTGAAAGATAATAGAAAAAAAGGATCTCAAAAGAACTTACAAAGATGGTTAAAGAAAAAGAACTAGTTCTTGTAAGCAAGAATATTGGATATTGTTAAAAAAAAAAGAACTGGATCTGAAACTGATCAAGATTAAAGTATACTCTAATGATTTATATAATGAAAAAATAAATATTCTAGTAAAAAAAGCCTTAATAATTCCTATAATTAAATGAAAAAACCTTATTTCATCCCAAATTATTACTGAAATCAAATAGCATAAAATAACTTTATATAATCCTATAAAACAGTTTATTAAAAACATAAATAATAAAGTTACAGCTTATTAATAAACAAAATAAAATAGGATTTTTAATAAATAAAACTGATGGATTTGAGATCAATGTAACAATATATGGGATTTAGTATTGGAAAGAATAAAGAATAGATATATTTAAGACATATATTTTAAAGATTCTCCAGAAAGAAGTTTCCTTATCAAATTAATCAATGAAGAGTTATCAATACTTCTCAAACTGGTATAAGAAAACTAGATCTATATAAATAAGTAAAGTGTTTAATATGCAAATAACAAGAAAAAATAATAAAACACTTACTAGAATGCCCAATATATAAAGTTTAATAATAAGAAATATAGAATAAATAAATAGAAAACATTTTAAAAGATTTTTAAAAACTTCTATATAATAGAAGAAAAAAGATAAAAGAGAAAAAAATAAGACTTTTGTTTAAAAACAAAGTAGAATTAGGAAATTGAATAAATATATAGTCAATATTATAAAAGAAATTACAAAAATGGATCAAAATACATTAAACTTTTATATAAAATCAATACAAAATGATTAAATATTGAAAATGTTCTATCTAAAATGTTGCCAGAAAAGAATAGGTAAAAAGCCTGAAAGTGAATAATAAAAATGTAGAAGAAAGTTTGTAATCAATTTTAAAAGAATATTTGAAATAAAAAGTACTCAAAAATGATTTAATGGAAACAAACACAAGGGATCTATAGAGAAAATAAAATAAAAAGACCAGCCAGCTCTTCAAATCAAAACAACAAAACTACAATTATGAAAAAGTCCTTACTAAAAGAAAAAAAACTAGAAAAGAAGAGCCTAAAATAAACCTTATTAGAAAAAGTAAAGTATAAAATAAGATAGTTGGAATTTTAACTTTTACTAGAACTTATAAAGAAATTTATAGTAGTAATTTGCAGACAATAAAATTAGTAGTTAAAAGGATTTTTACCTGAGCTACTAATGGAGCAATAAATCACTCCTGAAGTTATACTTAGAGTGGTAATAATTAAGATAAGTGAGCTAATTAGAGATTTAGCTTTAGTTACATATTATATATATATAATATATTAATATTTAATAAAGTATATATAAGTAGTCTAACAGAAAGTAAAAAAAAAAAAAAAATTATTTAAATTCAAATTTAAAAATCAACAAAAATTTTTTATTATTTATATTATTTGTTACTCAAATAGATAATTAAATATACTAATACTTGATTAAGCAATTTAAGAAAGAAATATAAATAAAATTTAAATATTATTAGTTAAATTCAATTATATTATATAGAAATTATACTAAATATCTAAATTTATTTGAAAATTAAAATTTAATTTTGATAATCATAACTTAATCCAATAATCATCTGACTACACACAAAAAAGAAACTTGCAAAAAGTTTTTTAGCTTTCCTGCCAATGAAGTCTTATCACTTTTCTTAAACCATCCTAAAAAGTCTCTCAAAAGTTATTCCTATTTCTTCCTCTTTTGTCTACATTCCTTTCAAATAAAAACTTGACTACTTGTAACCTAAACAGTTATAAATGTATCTTTTTTATCTACAACAAGAAAGTTCTGAAAGGAAGAAAAGCTGATGCTCTATTACCTATCCATTTTATAGAAAATACTATAAAATTATATTTATAATAAGAGAGCTATTATGAACACATTTTATCTTTCTTTTTATTATAGCTGAGCTCTAATAGTGCTTTTTTTTAGTCATTTCTAGGAAATTTTGCCTACTTTAGTTTGATTCTAAATTTTAGTAGCACAAGATTTCTCATGATTTAATTGGTTCAGTAGAATTATGTCAGTACAAAAATATAAACAAATCCCCATTGGTTACTTTACATGTCTAAATGCATTTCCTCAACTTCATAAGAACCTGGAGTCTACTATAAGTTGTATAATGCTAGTACAAGTGAATACAGGACACTACTTCCTTCTATATCATTGGCTCTTATTGGGAAGAGAAAGAAATCTATAGCCAATAAACTGGTTAGCTCAACTTTTAGGACATTAAGACCTAGTGAATGTCTTTCGACTTTATTGTATCAGGGTAAAAAGGTTCATAGCAATATAAAACATACTGCATTGGATTAACCTATATGATTATATATATATCACTATTCACAATCCTTTCTCTATTTAAGATAAAACTCCTCATATCTTGAAAGGTGTAACAATCACTTAGCAATATCAAGAGGAGTTTCTTTCTATCATTTATCTACCAAATTGATTGTACAGAAGACCATTCTAAAGAATTTTTTCTTCCTGTTCAGCAAGAGTAGTTCACTTTTATATATAATTAGAACCTGGCTGGAGAGTAATTTCATCAAAGAGATATTAAAAAACTTCTTATAATATTGAAGCAACCTTAGGTAAAGTTAAATTGAATAGCACCAATACTTGATTTGGGAGTTTATAATACTATCAGAAATAACTAACAAGCCGATATATAAATATTGCTGGAAATTATTATAAAATAACATAGATGACCATACTAACACTCTCACTTTAAATGCATTAACGACAAGCATATCTTATAGAAATATAGGACAGTATAGACTCAAGTGAAAGTTTCTTTTCCCTATATGAATTGTATAGTAATTAATCTATTAATTACAAGTTTCTTTTGAAATCTATTAACAGCAATGATGGCATTAGAAAGTAAAGGAACAAATATATATGAATTACAATCTTTTTCTTTTATATCACTACACAGGTCTTCAAACATACTTCATTCTTTTATATTGACTACTTTTTTGAGATTTTTTGCTAGTCAACATTTTGACTCAAATTTATTTTGTATATAATTACTAGTTCAATTAAAATTCTTCCTATTTTCTTTTTTTTTCTTATGCTTTTTTCAGAAAATAAAACACTAGTGGCACTTTGAGGTTACTGGCCTCTTAGAATTGTACCTGGCAGATAGTAGGGATCCTTATCAATGTATTTTGTTATAATATTAATAGTTTAATTGTATAGTTTATTTAGAGTATAGTCTCTCTGAATGAATGTATCTTTCTATTTATATCTTAATAAAATGGTCTATCATGTTTTTTTTTAAAAAAAAATTAAAATTAAAATTAAAATTTGATTTATTCAAAACTCTTTTTACTAATTTCTTTTTTTTAAAAAAAATTTTCTTTTTTAATAATTTCTTTGTAAAAAAAAAAATCAACTAAAAATATTTTATTACTTTATGGAAAAAGATTGATTAATAAATTATAACACTTTAATATATATAAAAAAACTTCTTTGTTACTTAAAAAAATATAAACAATATATTATATTAGTTATCTTCATTTTTACAAAAAGAAAAAACATATTATAGGCAAATTTATAGTAAATTTAGAAAAGTTCAATATCAATTTCTTAAGTTTTTAGTTAAATAAGTATCAGTTTATATTTTTATAAATACTAGAAGAAACTTTATAAATAATAGTTATTACTAATAAATTAGAAAAAACTTAAAGTTTATAAATTTTAGAAGGATATTAAAGGTTTTTAAGAATTAAATAGTAAAGTATTCTAATTCTGTATATATATATCTAACTAATATTAAACCAAGTTATATAAATATATCTCTAAAGTAGTAGAACAGGCTTTTAAAACTAGCCAGGATATGCCAAGTTTCTGTACTGGCCTTATAAGAGCAGATATTATCCTAGAAATGATAGACCTAAAATGTCAAGGTAAATGCATAGGAAGAATAGCAAAAAAATGGATAATAAAAATGCAAAGAAGAGTCTGTAATTAAGTTCGAAAAGAAGTCTAGAACAAGAGATGCGAAAAGGTAATTGAGTGAAAAAAAATACAAGAAATCAGTAGAGAAAACAAGACAAGAAGACCTCTATGTTTTTCAAGTCAGAAAAGTATACTCCTGAAGAAAAAAGAGCCACTACCTGAGAAGAAAACCTTGAAGATAAAAACCTCTGAGAAATTTTAACAAGAAAAGTGAAGTATAGAATGAAATGGTTGAGTTTTAGGCTCTGTCAGAACTTCACAGAGTGATCTGCAGTAGTAACCTGTAGGCAATAAAGTTAATAGTTGAAAGGATCTTTACCTGAACTGTTAATGGAGTGATAAATCTCTTCCAAAGTTACACTTAGAGTTTTAACAATTTCTTAAAATAGAGACAAGTGAGTTAAGTAGAGACTTAGCTTTAGCAATACATTTTCTAATATAAAGTATACATATATTTAATAAAGCACACATATCTAGCTTGACAGAGAGTAAAAAAAAAACAAACAAGTTATATAAATATATACAGTTAAAGACAAAAAAGTTAAATCAAGTTCAAAATTTTTATTATGATCATATAATCAATTATTATAATAAAATAGAAACTTATATAAAATTCAATTACTAACTATTACTATACTTTTTAAAAATAAAAAAATATATAAATAATTTATTTATGATAAAAAGATAAAATACTATAAATTGAAATAATTGTAAATAAGCTAATTATGAAATAATATATATATGTTTTTTTTTTTTTTTAATCCGCAGTCAGATCAGTATAGCATGTCTTTATTGTATACTATATATATTAGGTATTTACAAATTGTTGTGACTTTCACATACTAACTCACTCATCGTCGAAAAAACTATTTCTCTAAATGCAACTTAGAGAATAATATTTCATTTCTTTACTAATTTGAATGATTTCTCTAATTAATAAAATCATTGCCTACCGGTCATTACTGTAGATCCTTCTAAGTTCTGTTTGCAGTTAAAAGCCAAACCACTTAATTCTGTAACAAACCCAATTCTTGATAATCACTGTATACTTCTTTTCTTCTATTTCTTTAATGTCCTTCAGGTTCGAGTCCTCTGGAGATAATGGCAATTCTTTTTGGTCTTGTTCTGTCTATTCATTAGGTCTGGACTTGGGTCTCTTGTTTTTTTTATTCTTTTTTGTAATATTTTGCTTTTTTTCCCATTTTATAACTTTGGCACAGCGAGTATTCCAGATCTCCTTTTTAAAGTTTGCTCTCATTTTTTGATAGAGTTTATTGATTATACCTTGTATATTTTCTGATGGGATCTTGAGTTGCTCTTTGAGATACTTTTTCAAGGAGACAATCTTGCTTTCTTTCATATATCCACAGATAATATTGAAAAGGTCACTGTCAGATTTCTGGATCTCTTCTAACTATTTGTTTATCCAGCCACTTATGTTAGGTTGAACTTCTTTCTTGTCTTTTATTTCTTTACCAATGAGTTTCTTGATCTTTTCATTTGCCTTCTGCCATAAATTCTTCTGAGTTTCTCTAATGGCTGGGCATTCAAAAAGATGTCCTAGTGTCTCTTCTTGCAGTTTGCATGCTAGGCAAGTAGTTGTAATATAAACATTTAGTTTCCTCTTTTTAAATATCTGTAAGACTGGAAGTTCATTGTGAGTTAAGTTAGTTAAGAAGCTTTTGTCTTTATTGGTTTTGAAAGAGGTATCAAAG
>CAJVPT010007461.1:0-10042 GCA_910592055.1 Acaulospora colombiana
TTAAAAATTTTAATATTTCCTAGTGAGGGACATTTGACTTATGTCCCTGCCTCCCCCTTTAGGGACCCATCTTTACCTGCAGATATACTGTAATAAATACTATAAAAAGAATATCTGATGGAACAAGATATAAAAGGGTCCTATGTTATAGTTCTAGGACCTATATAATATTACATGTGAAGGTCACTGAAGGATAATATAGACATAGGTAGTTGGATAGTAGGATTTCTTCCAGCAACAAGCTACATTAGCAAGCTAATAACCTGAAAGTAGATTTGTATTGAAATATATTATAAAGATATCATATTTATATAAATATTTTCAAAAATATATATAGCTGATATATACTTTATATAGCTAAAATTCCCTATATATGTGTGCAATTATCAATGCATGAGACTGAGCTTTATTATTTCTAATAATAAAAAAAAAAAATTTATAAAATATATTACTAAAGCTAAATCTCTACCAGATTTTTTTTTTAACACATTAGTTCATTTCTGCACTAATATTAAAATATTTATTAATTATTAATATAGATTATAAGAACAATCAAAATAAATAATTATCCATATTGTCTAAGAATTTACAAATCAATAAATAGTACAAGGAATATCTATTTATATTTTATCTAATTAAAATAGGAAAACCATATAATTATCTAGTATAAAACTTTTTTTTAATCTTTAATAAAGTCAAAGAATCTAAAGAATATTTTAACCTATCAATTTAATAAAGTACTATCTATTTGGTTTAAATTTTATCCAATGAATTGACACTTTCAAGACTATGTTCTATTGGATAACTTATTGCTATTTCTTGTATAAGAGACTAATGTATTAATAATTTATCTAAGATATTCAATACTATTGATATTAGGGTCTCTTATATAGGATTTTTATAATTCCTATTAGTATATAAATTTTTATAAAGAAACTTGTTTTGTTTTTCATTTACTATAATATTGTGTGATCTATTTTTGCTTCTTTAGGAACCTGTTTTGTGTTTCTTTTTAAATGCTAAAATATCTTACTACACAACTTGATTACTTGATTGAGAATCAGTTTGTATTAAGATATTTATACTGCTTAGCTTAGCCTTATTTTAAATCTGTCTTATATCTTAAATATATATATTAGTTGATTTCTTTGTCTTGTTATGAATATAATAAGTGGTCAGATTCTTATTTATGATCTTATTGGAATATCAGATCATTATTATAAGATATATAAGATCTTTGTGTCACTACTAGCTTATTTTTTACTTGGCCCATAATATGGTATTGAACTCTAGATCTTGTAATTATGATCTGAAAACACTACTATTATACTATAGATCTGCAGATCTAAATTTTTATTTAACTTATTTATTTTTTTTTTTGAATTTTTAATATAATAATTATTTTTTTTTTGAGTACCCATAGCCAAGCTAGATTGTAAGTTTATTAATCAATTGAAAACATAAGTACATTTTTATTCAAGCAGTATAATAAATATTATAGTCAAACTACTTTCATTTTATCTAACCAACCCATTATAAGTATAAAAGCCTCTAAGTTCAGTCTTGAGGACAATATTTTACTTCACAGTTTCTTTGGGTAAAGACCCTTCTAGTTCACTGCATCATTACCAGCAGATTGTTACTACTGTATATCATATAAAGTTGCTGGAATACAGAAAACTACAAAAGAATGGATTGAAAAAAGAAGAAGGATATATCTAAAAATATCCAAGTGAATGTATAAGAAAACAAAAAGAAAAAAGACAAAAAAATTCTCCAGTTTCCTTCAAAGACCTGTTTCTTAAGACTTCTTCTCAATAAAAAATATTCAATTAGAATATTATTTCTTTTCCTGACTGTCTGAGGAACTTATCTATTCTTGATCTTGATTTCCTTCTTGTGCACTATCTGAAGAGACTTATCACCTAATAGAAACCTTTACTTCTAGGGCATACTTTGTTCCAACTTTCTTTGGGTAATGACTTTTTATCCATCTATAATAAAGAGGTGACTTATGATAGAATCTAGGTTCTTATATGACTCAATAGAAACTAAGTCATGTTGTTTCAGTATAATTCCTTCCAACAGCCACATCTAGTTAAAGAAATTTTATTGGTATATATTTTCCATTATCCAAAAGGCCAGATTTTCCAATAATCCTTTTGCCTTATAATGGTGGGAGGGTCTCAAAAGTGATAGAAATCCTTATCGATTGTGATATTCTTTAACAATTTCTGGAGAAATACATTCTCAAATATAACCAAAGGGTTGAAGCTTAGTATAAACTAAAAACTATTTGATCTTATTGCCTAATCCAAATAAAAAGAAGATCTTAATCTTGAACTTTACCTAACTGAAATGATAAGAGAGAAAGATCTCAGCTTGAACAAATAGTAGCTTTTTTATCACCTGAAGACTTGTTACTTATATTTTATTGGTCTCATAGTACTTGGTAAATAGGTTAATCTATTTTAAAGAACAGAATAGAAACAGAGTGCCAATAAACTCTTCCTATCACCAATGATGTCATCAGAATATATGAGATGACTAGTAGGTATTTGTTTATACTCAGTTACTAATGTGTTTCATGTTTATCAATCATATTTTGCAATAAATTGTGTTACCTAAAATTCAAAGTCAAACTGAGATAGACAAAATTCCCTCAAAAACCAAAAAAAAATTTTTGGATGACTATAAGAGAGAAGAAATAAAGAGCAGATATTTTGAAATATGGCTTGATGTTCACTGTTTCCCATTGCAAATAATCTCTATAGATATACTTCAATATGAAAGACTTTAAGTACTACACTATTAGTTCTTCCTTTCAGAACTTTCTTGTCATAGGTAAAGAAAGTGTTTTTTGACTATTCTAGATCACAGGAAGCCAAGTTTTTGTTTGAGGATGAATATAAACAAGAGAAAGGATTTGAGAGTATTTCTTAAAGTAAAACTTTAAGTTGGTTTAAGGATAGTATTAAGACTTTATTAACAAAGAAATAAAAAATTTTTCGTGAACATCTTTTTTATATATGGATAGAGGATTAGTAGATAATCATTTTTATATATTATTAAAAAAAAAACTCTTTTTACTGATTCTTTAACTATATACAAAAAAGATATTTGCAAAAAGTTTTTATACTTCTTTGCTAATAAATTCTTAATACTTTTCTTAAAACAACTTGAAGTATGACTTCAAGTGTTATCTCTAGCCTTTTTCTTTTGTTTACAAACCTTTTCACTCAAAAACTTAACTCCTAATAATCAAGAAAAGTCAAGTAACATCTTTAATATCAATAGCAAGAAAGTTTTTAAAGAAAAAAGAACTGACTAGAAAGTATCTGAAGGTCTATTTGATCTTTGAAGTAAAAGGTTTATAAAGGTTTTAGTAGTAAAAAGACATAATTTTTTTCATTTTGACTGTTTTGATCCTCTTAGAGCTTTCACTTTTATGATTTTTTGATGAATTTGCCTACCTCAGTTTGACTCTAAATTTTGGATAGTACAAATCCTCATTAAAAATAATTGGCTAATATAAAACATATTAGTTTTTGGAATATAAACAAACTTTTATTGATTATATTCATGTGTTCTAATGATATTATTGATAACTAAAAAGAAGATTTTGAAAATATTTGCCTTCAAAAGCTCAAGTTTCTTAATGAAAACTTCTATGGATAATATGGATTGCAAACTCCCATCTCTTATCTAAGTTCTTCAAGTGATGGCAAAGCTTTAATAAAAAAAAGTTGAGATCTAAATGCTTTCCTTAAGATATTCCAATCTGGTGTTTACTTAAATAAAGGATCAGTTAGATTGACTCGTCTGATACTGCAGGTGATGAGAAAGAAGATTTCTTCTAAGATTCAAGTGAAGCAAGAAGACTATTCCAATCAAATAAATCCCTTTTGAAAAAAGGTTGTTTTTATTTTTGGATTTTTTTGTTGAACCTTAAATTGTTTCCTTCCTCCAATCATTTTCTTCTTTTTCCTTTTTAACTTAGCAATTCATTGGTTTTTGAACAATCAATAGTAACAAACTGTTAACAATGATCCTGATAAATAGATGTTAATACTATCTATCAAGAGAGTATAATATTGTCTCTAAAATCTGACTTAGAGTACTTATATATGAAGATGACTTAGTTACTTTATGAATGTCTGTAAATTATTGTGGATTTATTTTAATTTCTCAATAAAAACAAGCCATTGTAATATGATTGCAAGTTAAAAATATATATATATATATATATATATATTATTTAAAAAATTTAAAAAGTTTATTTAACTAGTTTGAACTAAATAAAACAAAGTTTTAATTAGATATTTTAAGCCAGATTTAAGAGATAATATTTTACCTTTCTAATAGATTGATACTAAAATCTTTATTTAATAAAATATTATATATAGTTTATTATTATATATTGTTCTGAAAAATAATAAATTACTAAATTAAGATATTAAAAAAAGAGAAAAAAAAATAATTTAAAGCTCTTTAAAGAATTTTATTTAAGTAAATAACTTTCTTTTAAAAGAAATTTATTTGATTAGGATATTTTTAAATTTCAAACAATTTAAGAAACTTATTTATTTCAGAGTAAAAAAACTTTAAGAAAAATGGTTAAAGAATTTATTTCTTTATTGATATATAAATTGGCTTATTATTTTTTTTTTTGAGTACTCGTAGCCAAACTAGATTGTTAGTTTATTAATCAATTGAAAATATAAGTATATTTTTATTTAAGCAACATAATACATATTATAACCAAACTATTATTCTAATTTAATTAACTTGTTGTAAGTATAAAGTAAAAGTCTCTAAATTCAACCTTGAAAACAATATTTCACTCTGCAGTATTTTTGGATAAAAACTTTTCTAGTCTACTGCATTATTGTTAGTAATGATGGATCCCTAAAATATTTAGCATATAAAATTTTGCAAATCGTTTATGTTCCTTTTTGAGAAACAAAATTTATAGCTTTTCACTTTAATAGTAACAAAAGTCAATAAATACTATAAATTAATGATTTGAATAATAGAGAACAAATGTGAATAGTTTTTTTATAGTTATTAATTTAAAAATTTTAATGTTTTCTAGTAAGGGACATTTGACTTTTATTCTTGCCTTCTCCTTTAGGAACCCATCTTTAATTGTTAGCTGGTTGTCACTACTATATGTCTAATCAAGTCACTGAACTATAAAAGAATGGGTTAAAAAAAGAGAAAGGAAATATCTAAAAATATCTAAATAGATAACAAAAAAACAAAAAGATAAAAATTGAAAAAAATTTTCTAGCTTCCTCCAAAGACCTGCTTCTCAAGATCTTTTCTCAATAAGAAATGCCTGATTGAGATATCCCTTCTTTTTCTAATTATCTAAGGAACTTGTTCTTTCTTAATCTTGATTTTCTTCTTATGTATCATCTGAGGAGATTTATCACCTAGTAGAAGCTTTTACTTTCAAGACACACTTGATTCCAATCTTATTTGAACAGTGATTTTTTATTTACCTGTGATAAAGAGGTAACTTATAATGGATCTCAAGTTCTTATGTAATCTAGTAAGAACTGTATCATATTATTTCAGTATAATACCTTCTAGCAGCCATACCTAGTTAAAGGAATTTTACTGATATACATCTTCCATTATCCAAAAGGTCAGATTTTCTAATAATTCTTTTGTCTTGTAATGGTGAGAAAATTTTGAAAGTGATAAAAATTCTTGTCAATTATAATATTTTTCAATAACTTTTGAGAAAATATATTCTCAACTGTAACTAAAGAATTGGAGCTTAGCATGAACTAGAGATCATTTAGTCTTATTGTCTAACCAGAATAAAAAGAAGACCTTGATCTTAAACTTTGCCTGACCAGAATGATAGAAGAGTAAAACCTCAGTTTGAAAAAATAGCAGCTTTTTTATCACTTAGAAACTTGATGTCATATCTTCTTGATCTTATGAAACTTGATCTATAGGTTAATCCAATTGAAGGAGTAGGGCAGACATAGAATATTAATTAATTCTTTCAATCACCAATGATATTATCAAAATACATGAGATGATCAGTAGGGACTTGTTTACATTCAATTACTAATGTGTTTCATGTCCACCAATTATATTTTGCAATAGATTGTGTTACCTAAAATTAAGGATCAAACTGAAATAAGATAAATTGGCTTATTATATTATATTAATACTAATATTATATTATAGCATAGTTTGTCTAATTGAAATAAAAAAGTCTTTTTAAAAATTTTGCCTAATTGAAATAGAAGCTTTAAAATCTTAGTTTTCTTTTTTGAAAAAAATTTTTATTACCTGAAAAACTTGTTAAAAAATAAAGATACTATATTTTATATTCTTTGATTTTTAATATTTTGATGTTTTTCTTAAGAAACTTGCTTAATTAAAAAATAAAATTTTTGTAAACTTTTTTTTTTTACTATCAATAACATTATTATAATATATAATTATAATTAATAAAAGCTTATTTATATTTCAAAAACTAATGTTTTTAATATTATCAATTACTTTTGATAAATATTATAATATTAAAAAATTAAAAGTAACTAAAAAAAACAAAATTTCTCTCAAGCTGGGATAGAAAATATCGTAGTTAATGAAATTGATAAAAAGGATCAGGTCAGATTCCTTGGTATCTGGTTGGGACCAAAATAGAAAAGTCAGGATATGATTGATCTAATAAAATCAGAAATTAGGGTGATAGTTTAGGCAATATCTAAGAAGAAGTTGACAAAAAAACATACTTGTTATATTATTAATAAAGTGCTGATTCTCAGAATAGAATATAGAATATAATATACATACCTTAATAAGAAGACATATAATAAACTTACAGTTATATTCAAAAAGGTTTTCAAGAATAAAGCACTAATCTGTGCAACAATATTAAATAGTTGTATTTATAACAAAGAAATATATAGTCTCAAAAATACTTGAAAAATATAATTGGAAAGCCATATATCAGCACTATTCTGCCAACTTAACAATAGTGAGGCTTCTAGTTTGATTATTATAATCTGATTGAAACAGAACCAGATTAAAAGCTGGAAATCTGAAAATATTTTAGATAATCCTATGGACTCACACAAAATGATCAAAGGAAACCTGGCAGTTGTAACATTGGCCTTGGCCAAAGACCTATAAATTATCTTTCAAAGTTGAAGATAGAAAGAAATCTTTAATTATTAGAAAGGTATCTTATCTATTAAGTCAATTTTGCAAAATAATAGAGAATATGAAAAAGCCATTTCATTACTTTATAAGTACAAGATTATTTTCCTAGATCTAATCATCAATACAACTATGATAATATTCAATAAATAGAAAATAATCCAGATTTTCTTTAGCAAATACAAAGGTTCAATCCTCTCTTGATACAAAAAAGTTTGAAAAAAAGTAATAGAGAATCATGATTTTCTAAGAAAGTTATTACATAAACTAGACTGGACAGGTTACAATATTCAAATTGAAGCTTTTCTAGTATATTCAGATAAAAAAAAACCATATTGGATAGCCTGCTCTAGCTCTCCAACAGACATATTAGAAAAGACATCATTCTTGAACAACAAAATTCAGTTTGCTCCATATTAGTTAATATATAACCTTACTAGTAATCATACTTTACTTCAACTAGATAGATCATTCCAAGTAAAAGAAGTAGATATATCACAAGTTTGTCTTCTTTCATAGCTAAACAAACATAAAAATTTAAGAAAAGGAAAATAGGTCCTCTCGCCAAGCAACTCCATAATTGGCTTGCAGCTATAAGGCAACAAACAAAAACTCCATTAATATCTAAATCAGAAATGGAAATCCAGGTAGAAAACTAAAAAGCCATGCTAATAAGACAAACCATCCAATTAGAAGAATATATAGATAAACTTATAGATGTTCTGAAATATAATAGAAAATGTACAGCTACTTAGTTTACTTTCTATACTAATAGATCTTATAAAAAAGGAACAAAAGATAGTGAGCTTGAAATAGGTTTGGCCTGGGTTCTAGTAGAAGACAACAAAGTTGTAAAGCAATTCTTAGCAGGGGTATCAATATAGCTATTGACAAGCAGATAGAAATATTAACCATTTTAACTGCAATATATATAGCTTCCCAAAATACAACAGTCTCAATATTCTCTGATTGTAATACTGCAGTTAAGACATAGAAGTCAATCAGTTCACAAGTAGAGATATCAACAAGAAGATAAACAAAGACTGCTAATTGGCCATTATGGAGTAAAATCAAAAACCTAGTTAAAAAAAAAATCTTATCTTGGAAATTATAAAGATCAAAGCTCATGGGATTGATAAGTTCAATAACTGTATATCTACTTGTCAAACAAGCTAGATATGAAAATCCAATAATTTGATACCAACTATTAAAATTAGAAACAGTTCTTACAATAGTCACATGGAAAGAGTATATGATAGTAATCAGTATTAGAGAATTTGTTAAAATATTTAATGGAAAAAGGATAGAAAAAGATTGGACATCACAGAAAAGGATTCAAGAACTGTGGATCCAAAATGATAAAATTATAAAATAATTAATCTTCTGGAATCAGTTCAACCTATCCAATATCTTTAACACATCTTTCAAAGATAATAAAGACAAAAGCTTTTTGACTAATCTGATCCATAATGAACTTTTAATACTGCAGATATTAAAGAAAAGAAAATCAGATATTTATACTATAATGACCTGTTCAGTATGCAAACTTCAAGAAGAAATATTAGGACACTTATTCGAATATTTGATCACCAAAGAAATCAGAGAAAATATATGGAGAAAAGCAAAAAAAAAGATCAACTACTATATCAGTAAAGAAATCAAAGACAAAGAAGAAGTTTATCCTGCAACTAATTATTGAACAAGTAAATGGTTAAACGAGATTCAGCAATCTGATAGAAGCCTTTTCAATACTATTTGTGGATACATGGAAGAGAACAAAACTACTTTCTTGAAGAATTACCTCAAAACACAACTTAAAATTTCTCTGACAATCACAAAGTATAATCAGTAAGCTTTGTTATAAAATAAGGAAAAATTTCAAGAAAACATATAAAATAGTTGCTGCAAAAAAGTAATAGAATGGGGAAAAGAAGTAGAATATTACTAAAAAGAACAAAAAAAAACAAAAAGCCTGGGTATAGATCCATCATACAGGTCACACAAAAACAGGAAAAAGAACCTACATTTGCAGAAGATCCAGGGCAGAAGTTTTTAAAAGAAAGGAGGGAATAAAGTATGTAGAAATTATAAAAAATTGAGTTTGTCATAGAAGAAAATGGTTTGATTTTTAACTACTGTTGAAATTTAAAATGATCTACAGTAATGACCTGTAGGCAATGATTTTATTGGCTAGATAATTTATCCAAGTCAGTAAAGGAGTGAAATATTATTCTCTAAGTTGTATCTAAAAAAATAGTTTTTTGATGATATGTGAGTTAGTATGTGAAAGTCAAAACAATTTGTAAATATCCATTATATATACAATAAAGACAAGTCATACTGACCTGACTGTGGGTTAAAAAAAAATAAATAAATAAATAAATATGCAAAATTTCTTAAAAATTATAAAGTAAAAGTTCTAAGAAAATAATAATAATTGATAAAATAAAAAATAAGCTTATTTATTATAACAGATTTTTATAAAATTTACTTTAAAATTTTTTAAATACTTTATAGTTGATTTTTTTTCTTTAAATATTTTTTTATTATTAATAATAAAGATATTACTTAAAAATTTTTATTTAAAATATAAGGTTAAACTAATATATTAAAAAAAAATCTATCTTTTTTACTGATTTTTTGATTATATACAAAAAAAATATTTATAAAAAGTTTTTTAATTTCTTTTTTTTTTTTTTTTTTTTAACCCTCTTTTAGGTTAGTTAAGTATGCTTTATTAAACATTTGTAAGCTATACATATTAAATGAAACATTAAAGCTAAATCTCTAACTAACTCACTCATTTTGGTTATATTACCTCTCTAAGTGCAACTTCGGGAGTGATTTATCG
>CAJVPT010007462.1:0-10037 GCA_910592055.1 Acaulospora colombiana
CCTAGTTAAAGGAATTTTACTGGTGTATATCTTCCATTGCCCAAAATAGTCTTTCCCCAAAGATCTTTTTGCTTCACAATGGTGGGAGGGTACCAAAAGAGCAGTGGGGAACCTCATCGATTGCAATATCCTTCAACAACTTCTGGAGAAATGTATTCTCAACTGTAACCAAAGGGTTGGAACTTAGTATGGACTAGAGACCATTTGGTCTTATTGCCTGACCAGAATAAAAAGGAGACCTTGGTCTTGAACTTTGCCTGATTGGAATGATAGGATAGAAAGACCTCAACTTGAACGAATGGTAGCCTTTTCACCACCTGGAGACTTGTTGCTCATATCTTATTGACCTCATGATACTTGATCTATAAGTTAACCCAATTGGAGGAGTGGGCGGACACGGGGTACCAATCAACTCTTTCTATCACCAATGACATTATCGGAACACGTGAGGTAACCAATAGGAGCTTGTTTACATTCCGTTACTAATGTGTTTCATGTCAACCAATCAGATACCAGGTGACGTTGTGCTACCAGAAATTCAAGGTCAAACTGAGGTAGGCAAAATTTCCCAAGAAAACCATGAAAAGTGATAAACACTCTAAGAGGGTACAAGACAGTATGTGAGAAGGTGGATAATAAGCCTTCCCCTATAAACAAAATTTCTATTTCTTGTCATTTCTAGCTCTGTAAGGTGACACTTCACTTGTTAGTCCTTTTACTTCCTAGAACCTTTTTGTTCTTAGTAGGGAAATGTGTACTTGAGTCTTTTCAGGCCACTAGAGATTTTATTTATATTTATTATTTGTAAAACTTAATAATAAACTATATATTTTAATATAGCCCTTTATAAAAACTATATATATATATATTTTTTTTTAATGCTGGTTAAGCCGAAACTTTATTGAGAGATCTTTACATAAGATAGAAAAAACAAAGTTCTTCTAAGACTATATGTAAGAAGTGTTTATACAAATAAAGTATTACAATAGAAGAGCTCCTTTATGGAGACTTTACCTTGTGATCTAGCCACCTCTTAAGAAGGAAAAAAGGACTAGTCTAAGGTCTAACTGGTGCTGAAAAAAAATTTTAAAACTATGCATATTACCAGATAATTGACCTAAATTTTCTAAACCTGCTGACCATTTACCAAAGAACACCATTGACCAATCCAATGTCTTGCAAATTATCCACCAGAATACTGTGTTTCTTCATCTTCAGAAGGGAGTGAGGTGCAAAGAAGGAGAGGGAATTACTCATCCAAAGACCTGGTGAGACCTATGGCCAAAGAGATATCTTAAAACCTTTGATGGGGTTGACGAATCTAGTTCTATAGATAATATCATCTTCAAGCATTTGTTGCTTATTTAAGAAGACACAAAACTTCCAAAGATAGATTAAGCCTAGAAGGAATTCTTCCATTTTGGCAAATATTTCCAACTAGTACTTTCACTATGAGTAAGAATGGTGGGTACCACTGGCAGCTTTAAAGCCTTTCTTAAGGGTGAGGTTACGTCGGGAACCTTGGTGTAGCTTTAGTTTCAGGTCTTCCAGCAAACCATGGATCAGGAGTAAAAAACCCACTGATTGGGAAAAACTTCCTATTCATCTTGTTTGTTTTTATAAGAAAAAAAATAGATCTTTACCTATCTGTGAGAGCAAAGAGAACCTACTTGACTACCAAGAATAGGTGACTTCAATTCCAAAAACAATTGAAGTGTCTTGTGACCTTTTTCATGGTCAGATGGACTCTTTCCTGTTTCCTGAGATGTGTTGGGTACTATATCCTGTATCCACCCATATGACTGGCATGCAACTTATCGTAGATCCCAGGTTCTTATGGGAACTGAGAAAATGCATCCAGATATGTGAGGTGGCCAATAGGAGCTTGTTTATATCTTGGATCGCTGACGTGTTTCCATTGTTCAATCACAACATTAGAAACTTTGTACTATTCAAAATTCAGATCAAACTGAGATAGGCAAAATCCCCAGAGAAAACTATAAAAGAGTACTATTAGAGCCAACACAATGACAAGAGAGTGTGGGGTTGTCTTCTAAAGAGTCTCTCATCACAAACTGGACTCTATGGTGTTTCTGAGATAGATGAGAAGGAGATAGAGAAGTCAGGTCTACTTCCTTTCAGAACTTTCTTGCCATTGGTAATAAGGGTAAAGTTGTCTTTCTGGCTACTAGAAGACAAATTTTTTATAGCAAGATATAAAAAAGAGATAGTGGGGTGGTGGGGCAACTCTTGGGAACCTTGTTCTCAAGTTGGTTTAAGGAAAGTAGTAAGACTTTGTTAGCCTAGAAGTATGAAACTTCTTGCGAACATCTTTTTTGTATATGTTCAGAGGATCAGCGGAAAGAGATTAGATTATAAAAACTATATATAGTATAAGATTATCAAAAAGAATAAAAAACTTTTTCTACTAATCCTCAAAATTTTAGAAAATTTCCTTTTATAGTAAATTTATAAAGACAAAACCTTCTCACAAGAAACAACCCCAAGGAGAGATAACAATAGCAACAACTTCTCCCTTTATAATATACACTTGACTCCTAACAACAAGGAAGAGACAACACTAGTCAATAACAATATCTTTATATCTTTATTTTACTTAAGTAAGAAGAGAAAGCAAGAACAAATGGATTCACAGTAGGCTTCTTGAGATCCAATATCAATTTCACAGAGCTCTTAGCTAGGCCAGTGCAGGTTAACACCTTTCTAGACACTAAGAGAGGTTTTAAAAGCAATAATCCAAACTGATAAATCAGTTCAAAGTCAGGGCTCCAAAAACTTAGAAGGATATCCAGATCTTTTGAGTCAAACAGTAAATATCAATAATAATTAATTACAACAACTGATCTATCAAATTCATATCATGCAAACACGAACATGTAAAAGTGAATATAATCTAGTTATAATGAAACAACAAACTCAAGACACATCAACACATTACAAAGAAGTAATACATGTCAATCAGACTATATCAAAAGCAATAAACAAGTAATACATATGTAGATAAACAGGATCAGCACTAAAACAAAAACACGTGAAGAAACAACATATTGGTATGGATTATCCAATTACATAACCCAATATAGTACCTTATTTACAAATAACATAAAAAAAAACAACAAAATATCAAAACAACCTAATACACATAATAGTTTATTTACTTCATGGGACAATATGACTCAAAAAGAGCAAAATATTATTAGAATTTTGGAAAGACGTGAGCAAGAAATCTTTAAAGTATTAGGAAATGTCACTACTAGCTATGATCCTTAACAAGAACTATAGAAAACAAAAATGCTACAATACAAGCTAGGACATATGACAATAGACCAACCACATATTCCAATAGAAGCAATTCACGTAAACTCAATATTAGACAATATTTTAGCCACTCTATTAAATATAGAACCTAAAATCTTGGCAAAAGAATAAATGCTAAAAAAATATATTTTCACTCTGTGAGAAAAGGAACAAGGCAAGAAACAAGACCTCGAAGCTCCTATGCTTGAATAAAAGGTATGTAACATCTTAACAAACAAGGTAGAAAATTATACTGCAAGTCACGATATGAAAGAATCCAGGGGAACAGATAATATTCCGATAGATATTCAAGTAACTTCTATGGAAACTAAGAAAAGTCAACCAATTAAAGAAGTTGAAATAGAAGACCAGAACATATCAGAATTAATAGAAGCAGAAGCAATTAAGAAAACAGTTCAAGGAACCTGTATTATAGAGAATGTTTCTTACAATACATGTAACAGAATACAAGGTTCCATAGTCAATCCTTACTTCATCAAACAAACAGGTACAATCAAATTGAAAGTGCTTTAAGCTACACTATCTGAAGACAACAAAGAAGAAGGAATCAAATATCTTAAAGGAACTCTAAGTATTCCCAAGAAACAAAATCGCTTTAAAACTTGAGTTTATCAATGACAATTACTGGATCACTTTTGGTATTGATGAAAAGGAAAATGCAGAATGATGTTTAGAATCAATTAATAAAAAAGAAGAGGAAAACTTCTTCATTAAGAGAAAAGATCAAGATAGGAGTACATGTTCAGCCTTTTAAAAATATGCTTTAAACAAAAGATTCTTCAAGTCAGAAAGCTTTCCTTCAGCAAAAAACTGATTAAAGTATATTAATTGATGGATACAGAACACAAATGTAATAAACAATTAATCAGGAAGGTGATGAAAGAATATAGAGAAATAGTTAATATTCATGAATATCATATGGCTTTTCATCAAAAAAGATTTAAAATCCATCTCTTCGCATATCATAAGTAGGCCAAATTGAAACAACATTAGGTACTTAAGATTAAAGCCAATCAGTAAGGTTGGTAATAGCCCAAAAAAAGCTAGATAATCAAGAAGTAACCCAAATACGAAAAAAAAGAAAGCATCACTCCTTAAAACTGTATGGGGTAAAGGGAAGATCTATAGAACTAATAACTGAATCACTTAGTTAGACAAAAGCAAAAGCCTCTTGCATATCAAGAAATAAGATTACTCTAATACCAGAAGATTATACAGTAATTTACTTTGAAAATAAGAAGACTTTAAAGATGCACTTTAGCAACAAATTATTATTAAGAACTAAAGACTAGTATGGAGTGCGAAAAATTATTACTAATAACAATATAGAATATCTATTGACTCAAACAACTCATATGAATCAGATATCCTTAATTATTCTACTGAAAAAGAAGAAAAGTAGAGATATAAGATTCACAGAAAGGAAACAGATAACCATACTGAGATGAAATACCAGAGTACAGAACAATAGGTACTGAAAAGAGTAGCAATCTTCACATAAGAACTAACAAACATACATCAAGACCAGATCCACCAGCCACTGGTAGCAATAGAAAATCTTTAAAGAGAAGAAAAAGTCATGTGTCATATAGAGAGATGCAAAGTTAAGGAGAAGAAAAAAACAGTGACATCAACACTAGCCAACAAGAGAGACAAACAACTAGATACAAAATCAGAAGCTCTTGATCAAATCCAAGCCAGAAATTTAAAGTATCTCAATTATGCAAATTAATGAAAAAACTTGATAAAAAATTTGACAAACTGGAAAAAGGCCCACTTAGATGAAGGGCCAACCGTTTCTAAAAAGGAACACCAGTTCAATCACAGAAGGATAGAAAATATCTATCCACTATTTCCAATATCCAAAAAACTAACAAGAGCAAAGTACGATAGGATGAATGAATTAATATGAAGGACCAGCAATATAATCAAGACCTTGAAACTTTCCTCCAAATAGAAAAAATTGCATTTATAAATAGAAAAATATCACTAGAAAATGAAAAGGAAAACCAAGAAGAAATAGATATTGAAAAAAAAGTAATAAGAATTGGAATACATAATGTCAGAGGTATTACCAATAAAACAAATCAACATAACCTTATAGAAGAAATACTAAAACAAGGTATTGGAATTATGGATCTATGTGAAACAAAGCTAACCAAGACAAAGACAAAATGGGCTTTTCAAAATCAAGGAATGTATAAGTATTTTCACAGTGCCAACAAAAATACCTCCTATGGTGCAGGGATTAGCTTACTAGTAAGAATGGATCTGGAAAAGAAAATAGCATCAGTAGAAGAGACTGAAGAACACATGATAGCAATCAATATACTCATAAGAAGAAACAAGATATATATTATTCAAATTTATATCCCCTTTGACAAACAATGAAGTAATAGGGTACAAGAGAAAGTACAAAACTTCATCAAAGAAAAGTATAGTCAGAATTTTCACATAATAATTATAAAAGACTTCAATGCTGCATACAACCCTGTAGAAGATAGAGCATCAACTTCCAGGGCAACATTCAAACTATCTTGGCATCCAGAAATCCAACTATTTAACTCTCTAGATGAATGGGATTTAATAGATACACAAGCAATATGGGAAGAAAAGAACAAAACTTCAACAAGATGGGATGCCACTAGTAGTAGTCAAATAGATTTTATATGGATATCACAGAGTCTCACAAAATTTCCATTATTACATTTTGACAATCAAAGTATAGAGGAAATAACAGGCAGTGACTATACAATGCTCACAATAATATTACATGATAACAATCTGTTCTCAAGAGATGGAATCAACCAATCCACTATAAAAATGAAAGGAAAATCGATATTAAAGGATCAATAGTAGAACAATAACAAGTATTTAGAAAAAGTATAAACCATAAGTTTTGAATAATGCTAGAGCCTTTGTTAAAAGAAGAGCCAGAAGAGGGTAAAGGAGAAACTTATGTGAATACAATATGGAGAGTCTTCGAAAAACAAATATGTAAGGCAGCACATAACAAGCTGAACAGTAAGAAGATATCCACTACCCAAGAAAAACATTATAAGCATGGCTCAGAATATATTAAACATAGATGAACTCTTCAACTTAAAACACTTCTCAAGAAAGCACAAACCTCATAAGAACCAAACAAGCTATAGGTCCTTAGTGTAGTAATTAAGAAACACAATATAGCACATATCCCAATCATCAAATTGAAAACCATTATATTCAACATAGCCTTTCAAATATACCATAGTCACTTTTGAAAAAAGAAATAAGTGATGCAATAGAAGGCCTAAAGCTAATCTGCTAGAATACAAAGGTAAAACAGACAAAAAATGCTATTAAAAAGGCTCTGAAACAAAGGTGTAATGATTTGTGAAATAATCAAAGAAGAATAGTAAACTCTTTGATCGATAGGGAGCAAATTAAAATAGTTTTGAATAGAGTCAAAGTCAAAAATAGGGAAAATGACTATATAACAACTAGAAAGAATAATATTGAAAAAGAGATAAAACAATATTATCAGGAAGCATTCAGAATATGAGATACCAACTTCAACGGCCTAACAAAGACTGGAAAGAAGAATACAGTTTCAGAAGCTATATTAAAGAAAAATGGTATAAGGATCTCTTAAAACTGATTTCTCAAGAAGAACTAGATGAAACACTTTGCGTACTCTCAAATAATAAAGCTCCAGGGAAATCACAAATTAGTTATAAAATGTTAAAAAGATTAGATTCAGAAGGAAAACTTTATCTAAAAAAGATACTGAACTGCTTTTTAAAATGGAAGGTCACACTATATGAATGGAAGCAAAGTCACATTTATCTGATAGCAAAACCAAAGCTATAGAAGTGTAAGCTCACCAACACAAGACCAATAGTACTGCAAGAAGCTATACAAAAGTGTTTCACTAAGATTCTCACAAATAGACTGGGAAATATCTGTAAGAGCAATAACATTCTGAGAGGGCCTAGCTATACAGGATTACCAGAAGAAAACATGGCTGAACCAATACAAATTCTTAACAATATCTGTGAAAAAGCAAGAAAAACAAAAAGGAGTTATGGATTTTTTTCAAGATATAGCAAAAGTATATAATATGATCAGTCTAAATATGCTAGTCAAGGCCATGAAAAGAATCAAATTCCAAAAGGTTTCATTCAAATTATAATGAGTTTATTTCACAATAGAGAGTTTAAAATAATATATGAGAAAGATTTAACAAAAACAATTATTGCAAGAGATGGAATAGATCAAGGAGAAACTATTTCACCTTTAATATGAAGAATATTTTATGATCCTCTATTATGTAAGATTCAAAATGATGAAGCAAAAGAATATAGAATATCAGTTACATGGAATCCAAATTTGAAAGGGAATAGTAATAGAAAGTTAGAGTCATGACATGCAGCAATAGCCTTTATGGATGATACCACATGGATAGCTCGATCAAAGGAAGATATAGAAAGAATACTAGAAGAAGCAAGAATATTTTACAAAGCAAATAACTCACAGATTAATAGTAATAAATAAGTCCTGGTTACTATTAACAATCCAAATCAGTATTCGGAAGAAGTCCAAGCAGGAATCAATAAAGAAGTGGTAAGAGAATTGAATAGAATTGAACAAGCAAGGTTCCTAGGGATTTGGACAGGCAATCAAAAAATAGCTATTAAGCTCAAAGAACAGGTGCTTAAGGAAATTAATGTGGTTACCAGAGCTCTGAAGAATAAAAAATTAACAGACAAACAAGCTCTTTACATTTTAAATAGAGTGTTATTATCAAGAATCGAATTCAAAATGCAATACAGTATATTATATTAAAAGATATGCAATATCTTAACAATGGCATAAAAAAACTGTTAAAAAATAAGACAATATTATGCCAAATAATACCTAATAGTATAATACATCATCTCAAGATTCATAACTTGAAAAGTGTTTGAATGTTACAGAAAGAAAGCCAGATAACTGGATTGTGCAAAAGATTAAATGATCCAGGATCAGCTGGAACCACAATGATTATTAGACTCAAGCAAGCACAAGTTAGATACTGGGAGCCTGTCAATATGCTTACATATAACTTACTAAACAATATCCCAGGAAAAGGTAACTTCTCTCTGCAATACTAAAGCTAATCAAGGATATAGGTATAACCTTTCAAAACTGGAAATAGAATGACATTTTAGAATGGAATCTAGGCAATAGTTTAATTAAAGAATATTTACCGATAAAAGAGTATAAGAAAGCAATTCCATCACTTAGAAACAATAAACTAATGTATATAAACCAGCTAGTTGTTCACGAAACAAGATAAATATGAAGCTGGAGAATGCTCCAACTGCTACAGAACACAAGCAAAGAACCTATCCCAGGATGATACCTATATATAACCAAGATAATGCAAGAAAATAGATTAAAACAGCTTATAGAATCCTGGAAAGAAGAATAGATAAAATGGAGCCCAGAACACCCTATTCTCAACATCAACTTTGACAAGCGACATAAACTCTGGGTGGTTACAAGAAGAAAGTTTTAATAGCAATAGATAATTTGGGAAAAATTGATTCTAGACAATACTTCAAGACAGCTAAAGATAGAGCACTTTGAATGTATTAGCCCTATTAAAAATCAAAAATCAAAGCTAATCCAGTGTCAAGGTTGCACAGAAGATATAAAGATAGAAGACCAATATATAATTGAAACAAGTATAGAAAAAATACATATGGTCTTCTATCTCAATGCAAGAAAGTCTACCAGAAGATTCCAATCACTGAAAATGTCAAGTTCCAAAGAAGCATTGGAAGATACAATAGGTAGAACAATATACAGTAACCAAGTAACTATCCAGAATGAAAGAGTATTACAAGTGGAAATAGAAGATTGGGAGACAAATATCATCAAAGATTATATTGAAGAAGGTGTCTATCAATCCCATCTAATCAAAATACTCAACTGTATAAGCAAAAAAAAGAATCAATGACTTTCTATTCTAATAAGTCCCTCATAAATTACAGAAGTACAAATATGAGAATAGGAGCAGTATGAATACAGTTAGAAGAAGCAGGAAGAGAAAGCAAGTTCCAAACTGGAGTAGAGGATTGACCTTTATCCACTAGAGCAGAACTAATAGCAATAGTTACTATACTACTAGTAGTCCCTGTAGATAACAAGGTCGAAATCTTTATAGATAGTCAAGCCTGTATCTCAAAGTAGAAAACTATAGAAAAGGAGAATTCCAAAATGACCCACAAAAGATAGTTAAAAGAACAAAACTGGTCCCTGTGGGCATATATGCTAGATCTCGTAAAGAAAAAGAAGCTAGATCTCAAGCTTACCAAGGTTAAGGCACACTTCAATATCCAGTATAATAAAGAGACAGATGCTTTGGCCAAAGAAGCACTAAGATTGCCTATGATAAAATGGAAAAAATTGGTTTTATACAAGATGATCACAGAAATTAAATGGTAGAATATAGTGCTAGATATCCCAATAAGACAAGTTATTAAAAAAATTAATAACAAAGTAACAGCCTACTAATGGACAACTCAAGGTAGAATTGAAAGAAAATGGGATCAGCAAATACAAGACCATCACAGATATATGTAGAATCTTGTATGGAAACATTTTAATAAGGGATACATATGAAATATCTCATTTAAAAGCTCATGAAACAAAAGGTTTCCCATTAAATT
>CAJVPT010007463.1:0-10037 GCA_910592055.1 Acaulospora colombiana
AAATCATATGATAATTAATAAAAAAATAAAGATATTTAGCAATAATAAAACTTTAGAATGTATTAATAAAAAAATTTATAAAAAAATATAAGAAATAGAATAAGTATTAAGATATAATATATATAAATTTTATAATTTTTGACTATATAGTTAAGGATTTAAAAATTGTCAAAGTTAAAATTTATAATAAAAACATAGTAAGTGGACTCAAACTTTTGAAAGCAACTGTATATATTGAATTATTATTATAAATTATATAATAATTAATAAAAAATAAAAATATTTAACAATAATAAAACTTTAAAAACTATTTATAAAAAATTTTTTAAAAAATATAAAAAATTGAATAAGCTTTAAGATATAATATACTGTATATAAATTTTATAATTTTTGATTATATAATTAAAGATTTAAAAATTGTATATAGTCAAAGCTTATGATACTATTAGTTTGGATATGCTAGTAAAAGTAATAAAAAAAATTAAGACATCTAAAGATTTTATCAAGATTATGATAAGCCTTTTCAAAAACAGAGAATATAAGGTTATATTTGAAGATGATCTTACTAATTATATAAAAGCAGAGAATAAAATTGATTAAGGAGAGACTATCTCATCATTAATGTGAAGAATCTTCTATGACTCTTTACTATATAAAATTCAAAATGATACAAATAGAGGATATAAAATATCAATTACTTGAAATCCAGACTTTAATAGTTATAAGGTTAAAATATTAGAGTTAAATTATATTACAATAACCTCTATAAATGATATAACATAGATAATAAGATCCAAGTAAGGCATGAAAAAGATCTTGAAAATAGCAAGAATCTTCTATAAAGCTAATGACTTTCAGATTAATAGTTATAAATCAGTTCTAGTTACTATTACTTTTTTATTTTTGAGAGCTTTAGCAATTATATGAATTTCTTTGAGCATTCTTTCTTTAGTTCAATTGAGATTTTTTGATTGTCCATCTAAATTTCTAGAAATCTTGCTTGATCTGCTTTGTTAAGCTCTTTGACTACTTCTTTTTTAATTCCTATCTAAACTTCTTCTGAATAATAATTAGGATTGTTTATTCTAATATATAATATATAAATAGTAGCATATAAAAAAGTCTTTAAACATAAAAGTTTATTATACAGATTTACTCTCAACAGCATAATACATTACTCAAAGATCCATAATTTGAAGAGAACTTGGATATTACAAAAAAAAAGTCAGATAACAGGATTATATAATAAATTAAATGATCTTGAACCAACAGGAACCATAACAATTATAAGGTTCAAACAAGCACAAATCAAATATTGGGAATCATTTAACATACTGATTTATAACTTACTAGACTATTTTATAGATAAAGGCAACTTTTTACTTCAAGTAATTAAGTTAGCTAGAGATATAGGGATTACTTTTCAAAGTTGAAAATGGCATAATATTTTTGAATAGGAAAAAGGAAATAGTCTGATTAAAAAATATTTCTCACTTGAGAAGTATATTAAAGCCATAATATCATTAAGAAATAACATATTAATATATATAAATCATCTCATTAACTATAAAGCAAGTGAAGTGAGAAATTGGTGCATACTCCAACTCATCCAAAAAATAGATAAATGTCTGATTTAAGAATGTTTCTTAAACACAAATAAGATATTTTTCAAAGATCTTCTAAATTAGATTATAAAATTATAGAAAATAGATTGAATAAAATAAGAGTCAACATATTCTACAGTCTGTCTTAACCATGCCAAGAGGCAAAAAATATGGATAATTAAAAAGAATACCAATCACTAACTAATATGGGGAAAGTTATTACAAGAAGAATCTAAGAAAAAGCAAAGATCAACACTATAGATATCAGAATAGTGAAAATGGTTAAGAGACAAAACTAATTAAATGCATGGATTGTTCAAAAGGTTTTATCCAAGAACAAAGTTATATTATAAAGGGAAATATAGAAGAAATATATATGATATCATATCTTAATGTGAAAAAAAGTACTAGAAGAACCCAGATGCCAACAATCTCATGTCCCACAATATCTCTGAAAAGAGCAATCGAAAAAATAATAGATAGCAATCAAGTATTTATACAGAGTCTGTAGGAATCATTTTAACAGTTCACTTTTTAAGATGACAAAATAGATCTCATAAATATAGAAAGTTGGAAAGAAATAATTATTAAAGATAATATTAAATAAGTATATCAAGAGTATTTAATAGAAATACTTTAGTGTAATCAAGAATCCAAACAAAAATTAACTTTCTATTTAGATAGGTCATTAATTAATCATGGCAATAACAATATAAAGATGAAAACAATATAGATTCAAATAAGAGATATAGGAAAAGAAAATAGATTTCAAATAGGAGTAGACAGTTGGCCCTTATATATATGTACAGAACTAACAGCAATAGTCACAATACTCCTAGTAATTCTAATAAATAGCTCAATTGAAATCTCTATAAATAATTAAGCCTATATCTCAAAGTAAAAAATAGTTAAGAAAGATAATTCAAAAAGAATACATAAAAAATGACTAAAGAATAAAAACTGATTATTATGAGCATAAATAATAAAACTGATCAAGAAAAAAAATCTAGATATAAAGCTTATTAAGATCAAACTATATTTTTGAGATCTCTTAATAATGAAGTAAATATCCTAACCAAAGATGCTCTCAAACATCAAGTGATAGAATAAAAAAATCTCATCTTATACAAAATCTCTACAGAAATCAAGTAACAGAACAAACTTTAAATAATTCCATAAGAAAATTTATCAAGAAGATAAATAATAAAACTATAATATATTAGTGGACATTACAAAACAGAATGGAAAAAAAATAAAATCACCAAATTCAAGAACAATAAGACCATATATGGGATCTAGTATAGGAGAGAATGTATAGTTATATATAAAATATATATTTCAAAGATTCTCAAAGAAAAAGCTTCTTTATTAAATTAATAAATTATAAGTTATCAACACTAAGTAAACTGATAATAAATAGGCCAGACCTATACAAGTAAGTAAAATGTATTGCATGTGATTTTCAAGAGAAAGAAATAATAAATTATTTGCTAGAATATCTAGTGTACAAAGGAACAGATAAAAAAAATATGGAATAAAGGTTTTGAAAGAGTTTTAATGAATTTCAGAAAACTCTTACAAGAAAAAAAAAAGAAAGCAGAAGAAAAAAATACTAGATTAATAGTGAATGATAGTAAAGAATTGGGTGAAATAGACAAGTGGACATCCAGGCTAATAGAACAGTTCTCAGTAACTAATTAAGATACATTAAGTTTCTTTATAAGGTTAATAAGAAGCAGACTTATCTTTGAGATGACAGACCTTAAATACTATGATAAAAGAATAGAAAAAGAAGTAAGAAGATGGATCAAGAAACTACAAAGTATAACTTATAACCAGTTTCAGAAGAAGGTCTGAAATACAAGATGTGAAAGAATGATAGAATAGAAAAAATCGCAATAAATTCAAAAAAGAATAAGATAAAAAGACCCATTAACTTCCAAGTACTAAAATTATATAACTGAAAAGGAAAGCTTCAATATTAAAGGAAGGAAGATTAGAAGATAAAAACTTAAAAAATATTTTATTAAGAGGTATTAGATTTGGAATGAGATAGTTGGATTTTGAGTATTGTTAGAACTTGAAAGTGTAATCTATAGTAATGACCTGTAGGCAATAATATTAAAAGTTGGAAGTGTTTTCACCTGAACTTCTAATAGAGCAATAAATTAATTCCAAAGTTGTACTTAAAGTAGTAATTACAAAGATGATTGAACTAATTAATATTTTTTAACTTTAGTAATTTATATTATATGTATAGTTTATAAATATTTAATAAAGTACACATAAATGACCTGACAAAGAATTAAAAAAAAATAAATAAAGATTTAAAAATTGGTAAAGTTAAAATTTATAATAAAAATATAATAAATAGACTCAAACCTTTGGAAGTAACTATATATATAAAATAAATTTTTTTATATAACTTTTTTTTTTGCATTCAAATAATCTTTTTTAAAAAAAAATTATTAAAAAAAATTTTTTTAGAAAAAGTAAAATTAATAAAAAATGTTTTTATAATTTTATTATTTTCTATAAATTATATTTATAATTTATATATATTATATATATATTTTTATATTAATTAAATTAAACTAGAGATTTTGAATATTAAATAAAATATTATATTAAAAATATTTCAATAAAAATTATATAATTTAATAATTTATTAAAACTTATTAATAAATACTAATAGCTAATATATATTATATCTTTTAAAGTTTTTTAAAGTTTTATAATAGTTTAATATTAATACTCCTATTTTATAACTATTTTGTTATTTAAATTTCAGATTTTTAAAAATATTCTTTATAATATAAAATAAAATTAATTATTATTTTTTTTTTTTTTAACATGCTAACTCATTCCTGTGTCAGCATCAGAATCTTTATTAATTACTAAGATAGATCATAGGAACAATCGGATAAGTAATTACATGTACTGTCTAAGGATTTACAAATCAACGAATAGTACAAGGAACATTTATTTATGTCTCACCCAATTAGAATAGGAGAATTATGTGATCATCTAGTATAGAATTTTTTTTTAATTCTTAACAAAGTCAGAGATATTGAGAGGTGTTTTAACCTATCAATCTAATGGGGTACCAACCAGTTTTAAACTATATTTGTATAACCTCATCCTATCGAAGTGACACTTCCTAGAACCATAGTCTACCAGACAACTTATTGCTATCCCTGTGAAGGGAGGCTAATATGTCAAGAACTTGCCTAAGATGCCTAGCATCACCGGTATCAGAGGTCTCTTATATAGGATCTTTATGACTTCTGTTAACACATACATTTTTATGGGGAACCTGTCTTGTTTTTGTTATCACCTGTTTTCTTGTAGCAAAACATCTTTGCCTCTTTAGGAAACCTGTCTTATATTTTTCTTAAATACCAGAACGCCTTACTGCCCAACTTTGCTGCTCAGATAGGAGATCAGTCTTGATTAAGGATGTCATACCATTTAGCCTTGCCTTGTTTGGAACCTGTTTTGATAATCAGCTTATGCACTGGGCTGATTTTCTGTCTTGTTATAGACATGATAAGTGGTCGATTCCTTATTATGGCCATGCTGGGGTACCGGATTATCATCATGGGATAAATGAGATCTTTGTGCTACTGATGGCTAAATTTCACTTGACCCTTGTGTGGTATTGAACTCTGGTCCTTGTGATTGCGATCTGGAAGCATTACCACTGTGCTATAGATCCACAGGTCTAATAAAATTAATTATTTTAAGTAAATTAAATAAATTAAATAAATATAACTATAAAAACTTTGTTTATTCTATCAATTTAAATTATATTATTATTTTTTAATAAATGTTTAAATTATATTTTTAAAATATAGTTTAAAAGTTTAATAAATTAATAAAATTATTATTTTTATTTTTATTTTCATATAATTAAATTATATATTTAAAAATAAAAATTCTCTTTTTGAAAAATTCTCAAAATTTATTTAACAATAAATTTATAAAATATAAAATTTTTTTTTTTTTTTTTTTTTTTTGACGGGCTCATGCCTAACTTTATTGAATCCCAAATTATAAGTTTACATTGCGCAAAGCACAAATACATAAATATATATTTGTGAAAGATAAAGATAATGATAAGTTAAAGTTATTCTAAAACTACTTTAAGGCTTATTGCCCTTTTCTTTTCCAAAGAAAAACCAGCATCCCTAGAGTGTGCTGGTGTCATAAATGAAAATAAAAGAAATAAAAGAAAAATTGGACAGTCATGTGAAATGTATCAGTCTTGTTTCTTGGCACATGCCTGTCTTGTTCAAATTCCCCTCGTGGAAAGGTCTAGAGGAAAACTTCTACTGAGTTTTTTATAGAAATAAGGTAGAGACCGAAAAAGAGACTGTACAGTTTTAAGGCTTATGGGGAGAAGTAGCCAAGAAGGTCCAGGTGGTATATTGGTATCCACATAATCGACTTGAAAGTCTCCCAGTATATTGTCAATTAAACCCATTTCTATCTAAATATGGGTATACTTACCTATCTGCACATTTTATTTCAGATTTAATTCCTTATATAAAGGACAGCACCTAGCTTTGCAGTTGATATATCCTGCTGGTAGCCATTGGTACTAATAATCAACAAGAATTTTTCAGACATTCCAGCTGGCTCGCACGTTACTACTGATATTTTTGGACTCGAGTTTCGATTGGTATAATAGTGTTAATCTTTCAGTCTTCCAGCTCAGGATTTTTTGAAGATAGAATGAAAACTTCTTGGATTACTTTGCACATAAGCTTTACTACTGGGTATCCTTAATGGCCCATGCTTTCTCTGATTTAGTCTTTCCGGCCAGTAGAGGTTGAAACCTATCTGACATACAATCAGGATGTAGGTGGCTTTGACTTGAGAAAAGATTAATCTAATGTCTTGTGACATTTACCATGGTGGGATGGACTTTTTCTTATATCCAATGATATGTTAGTGCCATGTTCTGTATCCACCTATGCCAGACAAAACAACTTAGAATGGACTCCAGGTTTTTATGGAGCTGAGGAAATGTATTCAGACACGTAAAGTGATCAATAGGAGCTTGTTTATCAATCTTGTTCAATGTGTTTTGCATCAACCAATCAAAGTTGATAGATTCGTGCTATCCGAAATTTCAGGATCAAGCTGGAGTAGGCAAAATTCCCCAGAAAGCCATAAAAAAGATAGCTTTGAAAGGCCACAACACCAGTCAAAGTGTGAAAAATTGAGTCCTTTGACTGGTTTTAACCTGTTATCTTCACCATAACTAAGAGGTGAAAGGTACTTCACTGTTGGTCCTTTTCCCTTTAAGAACTTTCTTGTCATAAGTAGTAAAGGTGGGAGCTGAACTTTGCAAGCCATAAGAGTTCAGTTTGTTCAAAGGAGATTGTAGACAAGAGAGAAGGGATGGCGAGAGAGTTCTAAGAGAACTTTTTCAGTTAGTTTAAAGAAAATAGTAAGACTTTATTAACATAGAAATATTAAAACTTCTTGCGAATATCTTTTTTGTGTGTGGTCAGAGGATTAGTAGAAAGAGTGAATTAAAATTATTTTTTTTAATAATAAATAATAAACTTTTTAATAAATTATTTTTAATTTAAAAACTTTATATATTATATTAGACTTTAATTTAATATTACTTTATAATAGTTTTTAATTTTTATCTGATTTTTAAGAGATGGTTTGAATAAATTAATAATATATATAACTTATATATATTTAATTTTTTTTATTAAACTGTAACTAGTATTAGATACAAGTGCATTTATTAAGAATTTACTTAATATCAGGAATTTGAAAATTCTAGGCATTGAAATTAATTATCTTATACAAACTATATATTTCTATATATATGCAGATTAATAATAATCTATCGTAGCATTTCTAGATGGACCTTTTACTACTCAAAAAGTGGGCAGACCCAACTAGAGGCCGGATAGTCAAATACACAATTATCAATAGCGAAATAGGCTAATCTAGCAATAAACTTTTATAAATTTTTATTATATTCATTAAACTAGACTATAGTATGTACCCGATGGAATTAGTTTTACTCATCAATACTCCCAGAAATATTATTTACTCAGACTTCAGAAGGGGACACATTATCTTTTTTGTCACTACTTATGGCATCAGATCAGCCTCATTTGACTGATTTTTATTTAAGCAGAATATCAGATTGGAATATCCTGAGTTAGAAGGGTGGGGTCCTGGAGATTGCCAGGGTAGGAGGTCTTGTGGGGCATTTATAATGGGTTAGACCAGAAGCCTTTCTTTATGCAATCCTTTCAGTAGTATGACTGTAGATCTCAGCCCCTGATCGATGGAAGGCCAGAAGTTCCATCTTCATGCAGCTTAACCTGATTAAAGCTTGTTCTGGATAATTGGGTATGACTTTCACAGGATAATTGGTAAACCTGATCAGAAGGATAATTTTGATTTTTGGTCCTTAAGTGGTATTGAACTACAGACCTTGTAATTGCGACCTGGGAGCACTACCACTGTGCTATTGATCCACAAGTTAATATATTTTAAAAATTTATAATAAATTATTTAATAGTATTTATATAAAAAAGATTTTTTTTTTGCTGACTCAGTCTTGTTTTATTTGAATTTAATAAAAAGTTATATATATTTATACTATAACTACTTTTGTTTATCAAATAAAGCTCAATAAGAAGAAACCTACCTTGGACTTATTGCCACTTTTTAAGGAGAACTAACCTGTCAAGGTTGAGCTAATGCTATATAAAATTTTCAATAAATGGTAAGGGTTGTAATCAATCTAATATTATTATGAATATATTTGTTAACTATACTAGTAAATTGTTTTCTTATATATTTCTTTCTTTTTTTTACTCATGTATCTAATATGGCAGTACTATATTTGTATAGCTTTTCCAAGGCTCTTGTGATACCTTGTTGTTTTTTTCAGTTATGAAAGTCTTTATATTTTTTATATCATATTTCTTATAAATACTTAATGATCTCTTGATTGAGTTTCTGGGGTATGCTTTTCTTGTATTTTAATTGGAAATTAACTCACTGATCCTCTTGATTGTTTCTTTTAGAATGCATTCTCGGATAATGATTTCTAGGTATTATTTGTAATATAAAGTAGTATTGGTTAAGTATTTTGATAGTGTCTTTAGTTTTGTTATATTTACTAAATTTTGTGACAGTCTTTTTTATAGTTTTAATGAAGAAGTTTCCTGTTGTGTGTCAATAGATTTGATAGATAAATAGATATGTATTGAATTCTTTTTGATCATATTTTATACATTTGTCATCTTTATACAATTTAAGTATTCTATTAAAGAGTTTAGCTTTTATGGATAGTTTTTCATTCTATAGTAATAATTTGAATCTTCTTTGCTGTTAATCAGACCAGTTGGTATAGTGTTTGTTTATTTTAGTTGTCTTTAAGTTGTCTATGGTTGATTACCAGTGAATTTTCTTGATTATAAGATCATCAAAGTTGTTTCTAATGGATTTAGAAGTCTTCACTTTGTTAAATGTATTGCTTTTATGATACATTTAATCATTGTTTTGATTGAAATGTCTATAATTTGGTAATTTTATTGAGGAATAAGAGTTGGTTGTGAATTGGTTGTAATATATATAACCATTAGTCTATTGTTTAGTGACATGCTATGTTTGGAATTGATGCTTGCCAGTTTGTTTGTATCTTTATTGTGCTCTATTCCAGAGTGAGCTTTTATCTTTTTTAGTTTCATTTTTATATTCTTTTTTCCATATATATCTTTATTTATTGCAAGAGATTGAAGTTCTTTTGTTTTCTGAGAGCTTTGATGGGAGTTGTATTCAGTATATTGTTAATGCCATTTATAGTTGCATTGCTATTTATATAATTTTTGCATGGCTGTACTGTGGAAGAATACTTATTGCTATTAGTATTGCCATTATTTTTGCATGAGTTGAAGATGGATCATATCTTTTATTAATATATATGTTGTACAGATTTTGCAGATACATCAGGCCTTCCTTACTGAAGTCACAATTGAGGAATCTGTACAAATTCTTATTGCATATTTGTTAACAAGTAATAATACATTTTTGAAGTAAACCTATCTATATAAGTAGCTATATCTATTCTACTTCTATATATAACTACTACCTATTTGAAAAAATATGTGATTTCTTCTTAATTTTTTTCAAAACAATTTTATTTATATTAAGAGTAATCAGATTATCAGATTATCAAATTTTCTTTATTTTGGACTTATAAGATTTCTTAGTTCTTTGAAGTAATCCACAGATTTCTCCTCGCACCAAAACCTCTCTATAGTCAAGTCTATAAATCCAGTATTGTAACATGTGCAATATTAGGAAGTCATTTCATTATTATGTATCTTAGTTAAAGGAAAACTTTATTAAATGTAAACTAGGAGCAGACAACTCTGAGTTGTC
>CAJVPT010007464.1:0-10036 GCA_910592055.1 Acaulospora colombiana
CCAGGTGAAAAAGTGATTGAGATCCAAAGAACACAACATGGTCCCTTAGATATAGTCCCTCAATGGAACAACATCCCTACAGAAATCCCTATAAAAATGATCACAAAAAAGCTCACCCAAACAATTCATCTAGCCAAATGGAGACTTCTTAATCGAACAAGATGTAACTATAGTGAAAGGATAGCAAAAGAAATACACTGGCAGAAAACTACTACACTATTGCAACCAACAAAAATAAGCAACCACCACATTGACCAGGAAGACCAAAAGTTAAGGAAATTCTGTCGCAGCATCTAGAATAATGAACTGCCAACAAAAAGCAAACTACATGCTAGAATTCTCTCCCTATACAAAGACAACAAATGCCCCAAATGCCACGAACCAGAGACCAGTACACACACCTTCATCTGCAACCAGCTCAGATCTAAAACCAAAGAATTCTTAATCAATACTGTGACCACACATGTCAAAAGCCACACAACATAAGAAGAGGAAAAAAATTTTGAAAACAAATTTACAAGCAAAACGAATTGAAAATATAAAGAATACTTAGTAGCAAGCATTAGAGGGACCTTCTTCAAAGAACTGGTCCTTCATATCCAAGCTACTATCCCAGACAGACTGAACAGAAAGACTTGTTTTACTCAAATATGCACTGATATAATCAACTTCCTATACAAAACTTGGATAGAAAGATGCGAAACATTTCAAAAATGGAAGGCCACCATGGGTATCACAAAAAAGAAAGAGAAACAAGTAAGATACGAGTCCAAAAAGAAAGACCCATCTTTCAGTATGAGGGAAATACACATAAAAGACCAATATATCAATCTGGTCAATAACTTTATGGACCAGTGGCTCACAAATATTGTAGATAACTCCTTTATTTTTGAAATTTATTTTAGCACTAGTCCAGTCTTGGCAGGTTAGCCCCCTTAATAGGGGTGGAAACAAGCCGCAAGGTGAGTACTCCCGTAAAGAAAATACTCTATTGAGTTTTATTCAGTAGAAAACAAGTAGTAAATTTAGGGTAATCCTCCTATGTAATTTTGCTGCAAATATATAAATAAAACAAGGCTGAGCCAGCGTTTAAAAAAAAAAAAAAAAAAAAAAAAAAAAAAAGTATTTGTTATACAATACATACATTTTCTTTTATCAAGAGTTGACTGTATATGTTCAATATATACGATAGTAAACTTATAAATTTTCAATATGGTAGATCCCACTGTATAATTTATTAATATTATTAATATGAAATTAATTTGTTTATTTAATAAAGCCAACACCAATTTAATCATTATTTTCAAAAGTTCTCAAATAAAGTGAATTTATTTAACATGTATTAATCTTATTTTATAAATTTCTTTTAAGTATTAACCAATCTAATAAAGTAATAAAATTTTTATAATATATTGTAAAGTATTTTTATTAAAAAAATAAGGTTTTTAATTTTAAACTAATACTCAAATAAATAAAAAATTTTTTTAAAAATAGAAAACTTTTTTTGCAATACATAAAAAAAAAAATGTTTGCATAAAGTCTTTAACTTTTTAAATCGATAAATTATATTACTATCTTTAAAATAACTTGAAATATATCTTTAAAAATTATTAATATACTTCTTTTTTTATTTACAATTCTCTTTAATTAAATGTTCAACTTCTAATAATTAAGAAAAGTTTAAAAACATTTTTACCTTCAAAATTTTTTTAAAAAAGAAAACTTAATTATAAAATATATAAAACCTTTTTACTTTTGAAAAAAATTATAATGAAGGATTATATAGTAAAAAAACCTAATTTCTCTTCTTTATTAATTATATATTCTTTTAAAGCTTATATTTTTACAATTTTTTAAAGAATTTTGCTTATTTAATTTAATCCTAAATTTTTAATAGTATAGTACTTATCAAAAAAATATATAATATAACGATATTAATTTTAAATCTTCATTATTATATTCATATATTTTAATAATATTTAAAAAAAAAATCTTCAAAAAATTTTTTTTAATTAAGCAATTTTTTTAAAAAAATTTATAATGCTAAAAAATAGTAAATAAATAATTAACTTTTATTTCAATTAAATTTTTTAAATAATTAAAAAATTTTATTTAAGCAAATATTTTAAGTTTCTATTTTTTAATAAAGTTTTTAAAGAAATTTATTTATTCAAATAAAATAAATCTTTTAATTTAGTATTAATATAAAAGATACAATAAGTAAATATATATACTATACATTAATTAAAAAATAAATCTTTAAATTTTATTATTAATAGAATGATAAATCCTTCTTGAAGTTACACTTAAAATTTTGAATAAAATTTTTAATAAGTAAGTTAGTTAGAGTTGAGGTTTAGTTTTAATATTATATACAGTATATAATGTATAGCCTACAATTGTTTAATAAAATATACATAACTAGCCTAACAAAGGGTTAAAAATAAATAAATATATAAAAAAAAAAAGCTTTTAAATTATATTTAAAAAGTCTTTTTTTAAAAAAATAATTAAATTTTATAAATAATTAATCTAAAAAATATTTTAATTAAATAAAATTTTTATAAAAAGATCATTTAATTAATTAAAAGATTAAATTGTTTTTTTTTTAGTTTTTTATTTAAAAATTATTTATTTTTTAAATAATTTATAATAATAAATTATTAACAATTACTTTAATAAACGAATATTAAATATCAATTTATTGAAAATTAAAATATTTTATTTTAAATATAATTTAGAGCAACTAGTTTAAACTTTATTTTATTTATCTCAAATCAACTTAAAAAACTTTATATATATATATATATTTTTAATACAAATAAGCAATACATACTATTTTTTATTAGAAAGTTAATTCATAAACAATTATATAAATAGTCTTTACAAGATTAACTATCAAGTAAATTAACTAGTGCTTATTACATAGATAAACCTTTATAAATTCTAAAAACTCACATAAAAAAGAAAAAAATAGTAAATAATATTTAGCTACTAGTTTACTATTGACTAGTAAGTATGCTCACTAAGTTAAAATAATAATATATATGGTAATATAATTAAGTGATTCAGGTTTTTGTTATACTGGGCCTAAAAACCAGTTTGAGTTAAGACATATGCCATGGATCTTTTTTTACTAAAGGTCTTGAAACTAATAAGAAATAATCAACCTGCACCAATTTTCTGAAGAAGGTAAGCTAACCATGGTTTTTGATAAAATTTTGAAAGACAATTAAAACAAAAAGAGATTTTATTGATATTTCTTTTGAGTTGGATAATAGTAGTATCAAGTATTTAGAATAAAAGTTCTTAACTAACCATTTACTTTCTAATTAATATAATTAACAGTCTAGGCCTCAGCAAGTAAAAACCTACTTTTGATATTGCTGACTGAAATTTCTATTATTATATCATTTTTTTATTCAAACAGCTTTATAAATAATTAGTAATTATAGAGAGTTGTATTTAAAACTTTGAAAATATGATTACTTTTGTCACAAATTCACCTCTTAATTATAAGAGATTTTGTTTTAATCTTTTTCATATATTAAGTTTATTAATTTGATCAAAAAAAGCTTGATATGATATAAAATTGATAAGATGATTCAATAAAGAAAAAGTAGGAGGCCTCGAAAGAAAATCTTGAAAAAGAAAAAACTATCCATTGATAGAAAGGATATAAAATAAAGGAATAAGAATAAATAGAAAAAGAAAAAACAGGTGGAGAAAGTTTAAGGAGTTGGAAAAAACCAAGAAGGATAAAAGTATTTTGTTTATAATGACTCAGATATACACAAAGTCTTACTCCACGAGTGCTTTAGTCTCAAAGAATAGTTTCTTTAGTCTCAAATATTTAATATAAACAGAGTACAAATCACTCACATTTCTCTAGACATAATATTTTCTATATATCAACAAGTCAGATAATAGAGCCTCATGTAGTATTATTATATTTTAGACTTTCTACTATATAGTTGTAGTCTTGCATAAAGTAAAAAAGGGGAAATAGAAAAAGAAACCTCTTAAAAAGGAAATTTTTATAAAGTAAAGGGAAATAGAAAAGAGCTTTTTACTATTATAGATAAAACTTTTTATATTTTTTAATTAATAGATTATTATTTTATTAAACTATTTGTATATACTTTATTAAACAATTATAAATTGTATAAATATATTAAAAATATATAGTATTAAAGTTAAATTTATAAAAAAAACTCTTTCCCACTTCCCCATACTTTATCAAAATTTCCTTTTTAGGAAGTTCTCTTCTTGTCCCTTTCCCTCTTTTTACTCTATACGAGAATATTAACCATGCAGTGGACAAAGTCTGAGTTGTGCTGACACCACACGAGACTTTATTATCTGACTTGTTGATGTATAGAAAGCAGTAGTATGTCTAGGAAAGCGCGAGCAGATCTGAACTCTGCACATGGTAAACGTCTGAGACAAAGGAAAGTGTCTTTTGGGGTAGGACACTCCTGGAGCGAGGCTTTGTATATGCCTGAGTTATCATAGACAAGAATATTCTTATTTCTCCCATTTTTTCGCCAACTCCTTAATCTTCCTCTTTGTTTTTATTTTTTTTCTCCATTTATCTCTTACCCCTTCGTTTTACACCTTCCCTACTTATGAATAGCTTTTCTCTTTTTCAATTTTCTTCCTAGGCTTCTCACTCTTTCTTCTACTGAACCATATTATCAACCCATGGTATATCAAGGCTTTTCCCTGGTTAAGACAGTGGGCTCAAACATAAAAAAGATCAAAACAAGACTTCTTACGATTGAAAGGTGAATCTGTAGTAAGGGAGGCTACACTTTCAAAACTCTAGGCATACTTTTCTATAATCACTAGTTACTTTATCAAGCCATATGAATGGAGAAGAGGTAGTAACAACAGGAATTTCATCTGACAGCACAAAAGTATAAGGTTTTACTTGCTGAGGGCCTAGACTGCCATCATGTTGAACAGAAGTAAACAGCTAGACAAGAGCTTTTGCTTTGAATACTTGATAATACCACCACCACTCAACTCAAGGGATATACAACGGGACATTCTCTTGTTTTAATTTTCTTTCAAGATTTTACCAAAAACCATGATCAGCTTACTCTCTCCAAAAGATCAGTATAGGATAATCACACCTTATTAGAATCAGGGCCCCTAGTAAGGAAAGACCCATGACCTATATCCTGACACAAACTGGTTTCCAGGCCCAGTACAACTAAAAACTTGATTTTCTTAATCAAATCATCACCTAACTATGCTAACTTGAAATATCCCAATCTGATACTTGTTTAAATGAAGGACTTACTGAACAGGGTTTGTTTGTGATGCCATAGGTGGTGACAAAGAAGAAAGAAATCCCTTCTGAGGTTCAAGTAAAAAGTATCAGGATATCTGAATGGTTAAATAACCCTTGTGATTTCAATCTAGTGTATAAGTTAGTATAAGAGTCCTATTGTAAACAGATGTGCTAACTATATCAATAGCACCATTTTGACTGTTATCAACCACCGGCCCCTAGTTGAGTCTGCCTCATTTTTGGAGTGATGTATAGATTTAACTAGGACAAGCCGTGATAGATTATTATTAATCTGCATTTATATAGAGATATATAGTTTGTAAGAGATGATTGGTATTATACCAAAAGACCTAGGTCCAAGTTTAAGATAATTTTTAATAAAAGGCTCACATCTAATACCAGTTGTGGTTAATAAAAAAAAGTTAAATTTATAATCAATATGTTTGTTTTATTAATTTATAACTTTAAATATAACTTTAAAAATAATTTTTATTTTATTTATAGTTTAAATAAATATTTTTCTAATTATACATATTATTATTTAAAATTAAAATTTATTTATTTATTTTTTTAAACCATAACTGATATTAGATGCGAACACATTTATTAAGAATTTTACTTAACATTAGAGATACTAAGATCCTAGGTATTGACATTAATTATCTCATACAAACTATATATTTCTATATATATACAGATTAATGATAACCTATTGTGACTTTTTAAATAAATTTACTACCACTCAGAAAGTGGGTAGACTCAACTAGAGACTGAATAGTCAAATACATACTGTAGTTATCAATGGCAAGACAGACTAATCTAGTAGTGAGCTTTTATAAATTTTTATTATATTTGTTAAACTAGGCTATATAGTATGTACCCGACAGGATTAGTTTTACCCTTTAATACTTCCAGAGATATTATTTGCTCAGATCTTAAAAGGGAACATATTACCTTCTTTATTACTACCTGTGATATTGGATCAGTTCCATTTGACTGATTTTCATTTAAGTGAAACACCAGATTGGGATATCCTAAGTTAGAAGGGTAGTTTGTACTATGAAGTCTGCTGTGCCAGGAGTATGGGCTTTTATAGGAGTTAGACCAGAAGCCTTCCTCATGCAACCTTTCCTGCTTCAATCTGATTTCAGTCTGCAATTATCAGAAAGACCAGAGGTCCCATATTCATGCTACCTAACTAAGTTTAGCAAGATTCAGATGATTGAGTATGACTTTTACAGAATAACTGATAAACCTAATCAGAAGAGTAATTTTAATTTTTGATCCTTAAATGATATTGAACTATAGATCTTGTGATTGCGACCTGGGAACATTACCATTATACTATTGACCCACAAATCTTTAAAATTAAAATTTATTTATTCCTTATTAATTTTAATTTAATTTATAATTATATTAAATATATAAAAAAAAAAACTTTTTCTACTAATCTATAGTTTTTCAAAAATTTTCTTTTTTGATAATTTCTTAAAAAATAAAAGAAACTAGCTACAATATAAGAGAAACTTTAAACAAAATCAAAAATAACAAGAAATAACTATACATGAGTATATTTAATCTTCTGATAACAAGAAATAAAAAAATACTAGCAAAATTAATCCATAATTTATAGATTTTCTTTTTTATAGAGAAAAAAAAAACTTAAAAAAAACTGATTTACAATAAGTTCTTTGAGATTTAACCTCAACTTTCCAAGCTCTTAACCAAACCCGAGCAGGTTAATACCTTTTTTGATATCAAAAGAAGTCCTGTAAATAATAGATCAAACCAATAAATCAGTTTAAACTTAAGTTTTATAACATCTAAAAGAATATTCAAGTCTCTTTTGCTAAATATTAAAGAGTATTATATACTGTATTATAATAATAATATATAATAATTATTATATTATATGAAATATGAAAATATTATTCAAGAATTTTTATTATTTTTTTTTTTTTGCACGAAACAGGCCCACTTTTATTAAGATTTTTAGAGTATATGATACTTTGATTACAAAGCTATTTTGTAAACATTTTCTTATGTTATCTATCTAAAAGTTTCCTTAAAAAAAGCCAGTTTGTCTTTTTTGACCCTCTGTGACTTGTTGCCCATATTTATGAAACTAATATACCAAGGCTCCATTAGCATGTGAAAGGATGTCATAGATGGTTTTGGTACCAGAGACGATGTCAGTAAGCAGGTTGTGAGCCATCTGTGTATATGAGGTATGTTGCCATTTTTGACTGTTGCTTTGTTTGTAGTGTGTGTTTTTTTGTATAGGATTTCATTGTCTTTGGTCCATTTATGGAATCTTCTGCATCTGTCTTCCCATATGTTGAAGGTAAGAAATTTAATGTTATTTATTATACCTCTGATGGTTTCCGCTATTCTGTTTGTATCCAGGTGTTGTGTTATAAGTTTGGTTATGCTCTTGCTAATTCCGCCTCTGATTAGTGTGTCCCAGGTATTGTAATTGTTGAGACTGGTTGAGGCTTCAGATTTTATGTTGATATTAGTGGAACCATCTTTTCTTGCTGTTATTTCTCTGCTAATAATGTTGGCTATTAGTTCTTTGATGTTCAGGCCGTGTTGCTTGTATAGGAAGGGGTGTTCGTTGTCTTCTATATCTGTGCATGCGAAACAGATGTCAGTGGTAAATGTGCAGGGGTGTCGTTTTTTGAGTATGGAAATGGTTGTTAGTTCCTTGTTCCATATTTTTATAGAGAAAGTTCTGATTCTGTGGTTCCATGAGTTGCAGGGTGGTGAGTTTATATTGGAGGGATGAAGATTTGTTAGTGAGTTTTTCCAGTCTGTTTCCTCTTTTTGTTTGTCTGTCAAGGATTTGTGTTTTTTTAGGTTGGTCCAGTCCCAGGTGTGTCGTGCCTATTGTATTGTTGTGATAGTTTGTCTAATGTCATTGAGGATTTCAGTATTGTAGAGTTTGAAGATTATAAGTTCCTTTTGGGGGATGTAATATGTGAGAGTGCCTGTCATGTTGGGTGTATTGTTGTCTAAGCTTTCCCGGACAAGCTTGTCTGCTCTGCAATGTTCTTTTCTGGGTTGTCTGGTTGGATTTTATGCCATGTGATATTTAGATGTTGTTGTTTTATTGTTTTGACTATTGTGCTAACTAGTCTGATATGTTTGTATTTTTTTACTGGTTTGATTGTGGCTTCATTGATTTCTTTGATGGTGATTGAGGAGTTACAATAGATGTTGCTGGTGCTTCCGTAGTTGATTAAGTTGATAGTGATTAGGATTGTGAGGAGTTCTGCAGTGGTGCTGGGACCTGGGGCCGTTATGCTCATTGTTATTTCTGTTGGTTGGCTTTCGGGGTTTTTGAGGACTATGCCTATTCCCAGGTTTTTGTTATTTTTTGCTGGGTTGAAGGCACCGTCACAGAATATGTCAAGGTTGTTGTGAGGTTTCATTTTGTGGATGAGGTTTTCCATTTGGGTGAGGGTTGTCTTGGGCATTTTGATTATTTTGTTGAGTTTAAGGAGTTGCTTTAGGGTTGGATCGATTTTTACTGCAGCAACGGTATCATTGGATTGTTGCTACCAGGTGTATATGCTTCCAGGTAATATTTGTGTACGAAAGATGTTTGTTGATTCATTGTTGGTTCTGAATTTAGTTGTTTTAGTAACTGGTATTTTGCCTAGCTTGTCATTTTGGGTGTTAATACAACATATATTGCTCCTGCCGTCTTTAGAGTTGTTAGGTCACAGCCGTTACAAGCTATAAGTGGAGAGTTGTTTGTGTGTTGATAATGTCTGAGTTTGATTTGTTCTTTGTTGCTGCTTAGTCTTTTCCCTATTGCTAGTTGTTGGTTGATTATTGTCGAGTACCAGGCTGATGTACTGGTACTAGTTGGAGCATATTCGATTTGAGTGAATGCATTGATATCTTGTGGGCTTTTTTTATTTTTGAGAAAGGTTGAGCTAATTGAGATAAGGTTGAAATACCATCAGGTTCTTTTCTCTTGTTTAGTTTGTTGTGTAATCCTCCTACCTGGTGCCATAATAAAGTCTTGGTTTTGAAATTGTCTAAGGTCTATTCAATGTACATGATGCGATGGCATCTCAGGGCTTCTCTATGTGTGTGATACCAGTTTTGGTCAGTGATCTCACTTATGTAGTGGAGTTGGTCCTTGGGGTTGTTGCCTTTGGTTTTGTTAAGGGCGGTTATGTGGTTTTGTTGGAGATTGTTTAGGACGTCATGGTAGAAATTGTGTCCTGTTTTAAGAAAAGTGGGGCAGTTCTTCAAGATGGAGTTTTTCTGCCATGCAAGCCATTGTAGGTTTTGGATCCTGTTGTGACAAATTTGTCCTGCAGTGTTTTGTGCTATGTGGAGATCTTGTAGGTCACTTGCATGTTTTTGAAGTTGTCATGTTTGGATGTCATGGATGCCGTAGTGTGTTTTGAGGTAGAGAATGGAGTCAGAAGTTGTTGCTGCGAGGTTGGCTTTATACTTCATGCTTCTTTTGATCCTTCGGTTAATTTTTTGAGTTTCGAGCTAGTTGAGGACTAATTCTCCAGTTAAGTATTCGATCGTTGGGAAGAGGACATTGTTGATTATATATTTGTGCATCTTGTCATTACTTGTTTTCCTTTCTGCCATAGAGCAAATCATGTTGGTTTTTTTCCATATTAAGTTCCTCTGGGTTTTTTTTCCTGGTCGTATTTCATGCCATACCCCTAGGACTCTGATGGCATTGTTTTTGTCGACCGGGTC
>CAJVPT010007465.1:0-10035 GCA_910592055.1 Acaulospora colombiana
ATGGATAACTAACCACTCATTTCCATTGATGAAGTTTTTCTGAAGGGGGTTTTGCTTATCCTGGAATAGCTTTAGGATATTACATAGGTAGGCCTTGGTTTTTTCTTCTGAACTTTCTGGAATATTTGCTATCATGGTCCCTAATTGATATGCTTCTTTCTTGCTTATATAGTATAGATTCGAAGTAGAACCTGTAGTTCTATTTCTTATACTATATGAGCTGCATTCACTTATGTTTTGATCTTGAATCTTTTCTCTAAGGGCTTCAAGTTTCATGTTCTCCTCTATCTCCTCTTGTTCATAAGCATTGGACATTATAATTTATTATCCAATGTTGATTCATTTTCTATAGGAATAACAATTTCCATGGGCAGGGTTCTTGTCTTACTCGGATCTTCTTCTTCGATCATATTCAGAAATTTATCCTCAATATATAATTGAAACAGGTCTGTTTCTTTGCCCTTCCCTAGTTGCCATAGATGAGTTATATGTTGAATTAAAACCCGTTCTTTATGGAATATAGTTTTGTCTATTTCTAAGATACTTGCAATAATATTATCAAGTATTGTGCAAGTTTTTGAAGCTGAACCTGACATTCTCTCTTCATATTGAGTGGTTAGTTAGTTTTTGTTTAGCTATTTGTTGTGTAGCTCATAGCTCACTATGTTCATCATGCTTTTTTGCAAGTCAGATTTGTGTGTCAATAATATCTTTTTTTCTTTTATCTACTATTTGTAGAATCCTTTCAGTTTTGTTTATTGTGCATGTAGTATGGAGAATAATAATAAGGGTGGATCACGTAGTATTGATATTGTCATGTGGAATGAAAAAACCTTTTATGTGTATTGCTTGTTGTTTTTAGTTATTCTCCTATTTTGATATGTATCTTAATCTTGTTTTAATTAGATACGTGTTGAGTATTCTGTTTTGTCTAGTGTTGTTTATCTATTTATACTAACTTGTTATTGTGTTTATAGACCCCTAACACTCTATTTATGTTAATCACTTTCTATTGTGGTAGTAGTAATTGTTAATCTTATCAAATTTAGTCACTCTTGTTGTGCTGTTGTGATAGATCTTTGTTAAACTTATTTTGACAACAGCTTTATATACGTGTACGTGTTTATACTACTTTGGTAAGGTTTTTTGATATGTGTGGCAATCAGATATGTACGTTAGGCTGTTTAGATCTTGAGGAGCTTTGATATCCTTCTGGGTCTTGAGGGATTTGAGATTTGCTTGATTTATCGAGTGAACCTATTTGTTTGAGATTCCTTGTAGTGTCAAGAAATGTGTCAATCTATACTGGCCTGGCTGTAAGCACTGTAAAGTTGATATTGGCTTCCTTTTTCTAACTGTGAATCAGTTTATGTTGATTTATTTTCTTCTTCTTAGAAAAGAGAAAAAGACCAAGATTGTTGATATATATTGTGTTTTCTCAATGATTACCAGACTAAAACTATGCATGAAGTGTTGTTCTGAGCTAAGATGTTTCTTGTATATTGATGTTGTGAGAGTATATGTCTTGAGTTGTGTATGTTGTCTCTTTCCTTGGGTGTATTATCTAAAAAGGAAATTTTTAAAGATTTTTAAGATTAGCGGAAAGAGTTTTTTTTTTTTGTCCTATAAAGGAGAATATATACTTTAATTCTTTATTATAATTGTATATAATTATTATTTTTTTTTAACCCTCTGTCAGGCTAGTTATATATGTTTTATTAAACATTTGTAAACTATACATATAATATGAATCACTAAAGCTAAAAAAAATGCTAACTAGCTCACTCGTCTTTGTAATTACTACTCTAAGTGCAACTTTAGGAGTGATTTATTGCTTCATTAGGAGTTCAGATAAAAACCCTTCCAACTCTTAATATCATTACCTGCAGATCACTATTGCAGATTACTCTTTAAATTCTAACATTACTCAAAACCCAACCATCTCATCACAAATCTAATCCCTCTTGATAAGATATCTTTTAGGTCTTTATCTTCTAATCTTTCTTCCTCCAATATCATAGTTTTTCTTTCCAGTTATATGTTTTGGCACCTGAAAGGTTAGGATGTCTTTTTATCTTATTCTTCTTTTGGATTCCTTGCAATCTTTTCCATTCTATTATCCTTTCACATCTTGCATTCCAAACCTTTTTCTGAAACTAGTTACAAGTTATATTTTGCAACTTTTTGATCCATCTTCTTGCTTTTTTTTCAATTCTTTTACCATGTTATTTAAGGTTTGCCATCTTGAGAATAAGTTTGCTTCTTATTAATCCTGCAAAGAAACTTAGCATATCCTAACTAGTTGCTGAGAACTGTTTTACTAGCCTAGATATTCACTTGTGTACTTCATCCATTTCTTTACTATCATCCACTATTAATCTAGTATTCTTCTCATCTACTTCCTTTTTCCTTTCCTGTGAAAGTTTTCTGAAATTCATTAGAACTCTTTCAAAACCTTTATTCCATATCTTCTTCATCTGTTCCTTATATGTTGGATATTCTAGCAAGTGATTATTTGTTTCTTTCTCTTGAAGATCACATGCAATACATTTTACTTACTTATATAGATCTGATCTTCTTATTATCAGTTTATTCAGTGTTGTTAGCTTGTCATTTGTTAACTTGATCAGGAAGCTTTTTCTTTGACAATCTTTGAAAGATGTATCCTATGTATGGCTATTCATTCTCTCTCATATTAGATCCCATATATAGCCTTGTTATTCTTGAATTTGGTGGTTCCATTTTCTTTCCATTCTACTTTATAATGTCCACTGATATGCAGTAGTCTTATTATTTATTTTCTTGATAAATTGTCTTATAGAATTATCTAAAGTTTTATTCTGCCACTTGATTTCTGTAGGGATTTTGTATGAGGTAAGATTTTTCTATTCTATTGCTGGAAGTTTAAAAGTATCACTTCATCATTATAGAGGTCTTGAAAATATATCTTGACCTTGATAAGCTTCAGATCTAGATCTTTTTTCTTGACCAGCTCTATCATTCATACCCAAAATGGCCAGTTTTTATCATTTAACCATCTTTTATGTGTTTTTTTTTTTATCATCTTTCTTAACTATTTTTCACTTTGAGATATAAGCTTGACTATCTGTAGAAATTTCAATTGAGTTACATACTGGAATTACTAGGAGTATTGTGACTATTGCTGTTAGTTCTGCACATATAAATAAGAGTTAACTGTTTACTCCTGTTTGAAATCTATTTTATTTTCCTATATCACTTTTTGAATTCATGCTGCTTATATCTTCATATTGTCACTGTTATAATTTATTAGTGATTCATCTGAATAGAAGATTAACTTTTGTTTTAATTCTAGATTACACTGGAATATTTCTATTAGATAATTTTGGTATACTCCTTTTTTAATATTCTCTTTAATAATTATTTCTTCTTAACTCTCTATATTTACGTAATCCATCTTGGTACCTTGAAAAGTGGACTGCTAAAATGGTCCCTGCAGACTCTGTACAAATACTTAATTGCTATCTATTATTTTTCTGATTGCTCTTTCCAAAGATATTATAGGACATAAGATTGTTAGCATCTGGACTCTCCTGATACTTTTTCTTGTATTAAGATATTGTATTATATATATTTCTTCCATATCTTCCTTCATAATGCAACTCTGTTCTTGAATAAAACCTTCTGAGCAATCTATACATTTAATTAGCTTTGTCTATTTTCACTATTCTGGCACTTGTAATGTTCGATTTTTGCTTTTCTCTTAGATTCTTCTTGTAGTAACTTTCCCCATATTAGTTTTGATTGGCATTTTTTTTAATTATCCATATTTTTTATTTCTTATCATGGTTAAGGCTGACTATAGAATATGTTGGTTTCCATTTTAACTAATCTATTTTCTATGGCTCTATAAGTTTATTTAAATGATCTTTGGAAAACATTCTACTTATATTTAAGAACCATTCTAAGATAGAATCTTTATCAGTTTTTGGATAAGTTGGAGCATACACTAATTTCTTATATCATTTGCTTCATAGTTGATAAGTTAATCTATATACATCAACTTGCTGTTTCTTAGTAATTATATAGCTTTATTATATTCCTCAGGTAAGAGATATTCTCAGATCAGACTATTTCTTTTTTTACATTCAAAGATATCATGTTATTTCTAACTTTGAAAAGTAATTCCCATATCTCTAGTTAACTTAATTATTTGAAATGAAAAGTTGCCTTGTCTATAAGATGGTCTAGTGAGTCACAAGTTAGCAGGTTGAGTAATTTTCAATATTTGATTTGTACTTGTTTAAGTCTTATGATTGTTGTAATTCCTGTTAATCAAATATTATTCAATCTATTGCACAATCCTATTATCTGACTTTCTTTTTGTAGTATCCAGATACTTTTCAAATTATGGATCTTTGTGTGATATATCATACTATTAGAAATAGATCTGTATAATAAACTTTTGTATTTGAAGAGTTTTTTGTATGCTGCTGTTAATGTGTTGCATATTTTCCAGGACAATATACTATGCTGCATTCTAAATTCTATCCTTGGCATTAATACCCTATTTAAAATATAAAGTGCATGCTTATCTGTCACCTTTTTATTTTTGAAAACTCTAGCAATTACATGAATTTCTTTGAGTACTCTTTTCTTTAATTTGATCGAGGTCTTTTAGTTGCCCATTCAAATTCCTAGAAATCTTGCTTGATCTCTCTATAAAGCTCTTTGACTACTTATCTTTTAATACCTGCCTAATTTCTTCTGGGTAATAGTTAGGATTGTTAATAGTAACTAAAACTGATTCATTATTATTGATTTAAGAGTTATTGGTTCTATAGAAGATTCTTGCTGTCTTCAAAATCTTTTTCATATCTTCCTTGGATCTTGTTATCTATGTTGTATTATCCATAAAGGCTATCGCAGTATGTCTTGATTTTAACTTTTCAACTTTGTAACCAATGAAGTTTGGATTCCAAGTAACTGATATTTTATATCCTCTATTTGTGTTATTTTGGATTTTGTATAGTAAAGGGTTATAGAAGATTCTTCATATTAATGGTAAAATAGTCTCTTGATTAATTTCATCCCCTGCTTTTATAGAATTAATAAAATCATTTTCAAATATAACTTTGAATTCTCTGTTTTTGAAAAGGCTCATTATGATCTTAATAAAACCTTTCAGTGCCTTGATTCTTTCTATCACTTTTACTAGCATATCCAGACTAATAGTATCATAGCTTTGGCTATATATTGAAACAATATTCACAGCTCTTTTTTGTTATCTCTCACATCTTTACAAATGTTATTCAGAATTTGAATTGATTTTACTATACTTTCTCCTGATAATTCTACATAGTTAGATCCTCTGAAGATATTATTGATCTTACAAATATTTCCCATTCTATTGATCAAAACTTTGGTATAACACTTTTTAGTGACCTCCAATAATATAATAGGTCTCATATTTAAAAGTTCACAATCCTAAGGCTTTAGCTTGACTATGGGATATATATAACTTTGCCTCCAGGATATAGGAGTAACTTTTTATTTTAAGAAGTTGTTAAGCATTTTTCTCAGATATTCTTTTCCATCCTAGCTTAATCTCTTTAACATCTTATAACTAATTTGAGATTTGCCTAGAGCCTTATTATTGAGAAGTATCTTGAGTATTTCACATAATTCTTTTTGTAAGATTGATTCAAGAAGATTTTTATATCAGCTCTCTTAAATATAGTTCCTTGGATTGTACTTCTCTTTCCAATCTTCTGTCAGATTATCAAAATTGGCTTCTTTTCTCTTGAAGGCTTCTAGATAATATCATCTTATCTTTTTTTCGATTTCATATTTTTCCGTTATTATATATTCAATATCATCTTGTCTAATTTTAATCCTATCTAGTATAATCTTACCCCTTTCTTTATTGATTAAGGAGCTTACCATTATTCTTTGATTATTTTTTAGATCATCACATCTTTGTTCTAATATAATTTTAATGGTATCTCTTGTCTTTTTTGCTTCAAGTCTTTGACTAATAAACTTTAGATCTTCTATTGTATCTTGGATATTCTTTTTTAATAATACTAATGTCATGTTGAAGATGCTATATTGCATACAATAATTTTCAATATGATGATATGGGTTGTAAATAGTATTATGTTTCTCTATTGCCTTGCAAAGGTTTTGTAGCTTTTCTATTTCTTTCGAGTTTCTATTTTCTTGAGAAGTTCCTTTAATTGCAAGGCTTTTCTGTATTTAACAAATTCAGGACTGTGTCTATCATTTCTTTCTTTATATGATATGACCTTTTTAGTTTTGTTCTTGTTAAAGCTACTTTTTATATTTGTTTTTCAAAGACTTTCCAAATATTTCTGTGAGTTTTCCTTCTTTGTCTACTTCAGGTTCTTCTAGGAGAAGAGGTTCCAGTTTCATCTTAAACTTATAATCAAGTTTTCTTGATAAGCTTGCCACTGTTCTGATGAAGATTCTTTTATATCGATTTGTCTTTTGTTTTGTGTTTTTGATTTGATAGTCGGGCTTCTTATAAAGAGATCTTAATCATGGAGGTTAATTATAAGCATAGTATGATTACTCCCTGTGTCTTTTTGTATTTCTTGATTATCAAATTACAGTAATGGATATCTTGTTAGGCTCTGTGACATCCAAATATAATCAATTCTACTACTGCTTGTGGCATCCCATCATGTTGAGATTTTATTTTTGTCTTCCCATACTGCCTAGATATCTATAAAGCCTTATTCATCCAGAAAGTTGAACAGTGGAATTTCAGGATACCAAAAAGCTCTGAACCTAGCCTTGGAGAATGTTATTCTATCTTTTGATGGATTATAAGTAGCAATAAAATCCTCTATCACTATTATGTGAAAGCTTTGTCTCTGCTTCCTTTTGATAAAACTGATTAAGTTTTCTTATACCTTTTTGTATTATTGTTTGTCTAAAGAAATATAAATTTGTATTATAAAGACTTTTTTCTTTTTTATGAGGAATTTAGCTACTATTATATAACCTATCTTCTCTTCTATTGATGCTATTTTCTTTTCCAAATATTTTCTAATTAGAAGGATGACCCTTGCTCCAAATGGTATGTCTTTATTGGTGCTATAGAAATGCTTATAGATTTTTTGATTTCCAAAAGCCCATTTTACATTGATTTGGATCAACTTAATTTCACATATTCCCATTATATCTATTTCTTGTTCCTATATCTCTTCAATAAGACTTTGTTGATTTGTCTTGTCTATTATACCTCTGATGTTATGTATATCTATTCTTATTACTCTTTTCTGGATATTATCTTCTATTCTTTTTGTATTTTTTATTTGCTCGTCTATGTTTTGGCTTCTCAAAAAGGTAATATACTTCTTCTGTAAGAATTTATCTATGTTTAGGTTATCACCTTGTCCTACAGCTTTATTTGAATCTATGGTTTGTACTTCGCTCTTATTTTAAATCTTATTTAAGAGAGAACCATGCTCTTTCTTTCTATATCTATCTTAATCAATTGGTAGCAATTCTTCCATTCAGTTTTTTCAGATTTATCAATATGAGCTTTAATGAATCTTATTCATCTTCAAACTCTGGTTCATTATATTGTCTCTTATTTTGATTTTCTGATAGACTTCTAGGGTTTTTTAATGGTACTTTATTACTTCCTGTCACTGGATGGCCTAGGGTTCTATGATGTCTTTGTAAAGTGTTACCATTCTGACCTTGATACCTTTTTCTTTAATTATTTGACCACTTATATTCAATAGATATTTTAGAGCTTATTGATTCACTGTTTGATAGTGAATCTGATATGAGTTTAGTATACATTTCTATTGTTCTATATCCTAGTCTTCCTCTTAATCTTTTAGTTCTAGATTTAGGACCTCTTATAGTTTCTCTTGTGGCTTTTACACTTTAGGATAGTCTTAGTCCCTGCAAAAAAATATACTGCTTGCAAGCTCTTGTCAATACTTCTTTTATTGTAAAGCATACTACTGTAAAGTTTTGTTTTTTTAACATATAAGGGTTTTTTGATATGTAACAGGCCTTAGTTTCTATATCATTAAGTGCCTTGACTATCAAACTTGAGAGTATTCTATTTGTGCCTAAGAGCTTGACTGAGTGTTTATTTAATTCAATCAAAACCTTATTCATTTCTTTATCAGTCAGTTCTTCTTTAGTGAAGATTGTTCTTGTTATTTTTATTTCAAGCAGCATTATCCATATTTCTTCAGAATTGATTTTGAAGTGTTTATGTCACTTGAGGTAGGCCTTTACTCTGGTCTTTGTTTTTATCTTACAGATATCAATATTTTTAACATCTCCATATCTTTTCAGGTATTCTTTTATATAGCTTCTGAAGAGTTTATGATCCACATTCACTAGACTTACATATTATATGTCTTTGCTTTCTTCTAGATTGTAGATTCGAAATATCTTTTTCTCCATCTTATCTATAGCTGATTGATCTATATGTTCTTCTTTTTCTGGTTCTAGTCATTAGAGACTGAAAGCTTCTCCCTTTTGTTTACCTCTTCTAAGTATTTAAAGAGTTCTTCTTCTTCTTTGAAGTGGGGAATTAACTATTCATTATCATTAATTAAACTTTTATGAAAAAGGTTTTATTTATCCTGAGATAGTTTTAAGGCATTGCACAGATAGGATCTAGATTCCTTTTCTGAGCTTTCTGAAATATTTGTTGTCATAGCTCCTAATCGATATGCTTCTTTTTTACTTATATAGTATAGATTTGAAGTGGGATTTGCAGTTCTATTTCTTGTACTGTATAAGCTACATTCACTTATATTTTGTTCTTTTATTTTTTCTCTTAGTATTTCAAATTTCATTTTCTCTTCTATCTCTTCTTGATATTGAACATTAGACATTGTGATCTCATTGTCTACTGTTAAACCATTTTTTACCTGAGTTGCGATCTCTATGGAAAGGGTTTTTATGTTTTTTGATACATCTTTTCTTTTTTGATTATTTTAAGAAGTTTATTTTTGATATACAGTTGAAGCAGATTTTTTTCTTTTTTTTTCTAAGCTGCCAGAGATAGGTTATATATTGTATTAAGATTTGTTCTTTATAAAACATCATCTTGTCTACTTCTAAGATACCTGCAATAATACTATCAAATATCATACAAGTTTTTAGAACTAGTGCTTTTTCTTCTACTTGAATAGTGACTTGCTCCTGTCTGGTTATTTGTTGTATAGCCCATAATTCATTATATTTATTATGTTTTCTTGCAAGTCAAATTAAAGTATTAATAATATCCTTTTCTCTATTATCTATTATTTGTAGAATCTTCTCTGTCTTATTCATTGTGCACATAAAGGATAGCTAATAAGGAATAAATCATATAGTGTTGCTAAAGTCATGTGGAGCTGAAAAATCTTTTATGTGTTTTGCTTCTTGTTTTAATAATTTCTTATTTTGATTTGTGTCTTGATTTTGTTTTAATCAGGCATTTGTTGTTTATCCCTTCTTTATCTAGTATTGTTTACTTGTTTATACTAGTTTGTAATATTGCATTATAGATCCCTGTTATTTTGTTTATGTCAATTACATTCTGTCATGATATGTCAGATCTGTTTATTTGAGTAACCTGCTAGCTAAATATTTAATAATATAATAAAAAAATTAAATAATACATACTATATAAATCATTATTTTGCTGAATGATTGGATTTACTTTATGAATCAATAAGATATACCTTATATCACATATGTCATATAATCTAAAAATAGAACTAAAGTAATACAATAAACAAAAACTATAAATAATAATTAAAAGAAAATATAACAATTAATTAAGGTTAATAACATAAATAATTTGAATTGATATTTATTAATATAATTATCAATAATGTTTTCTTGTTTTTCTTTATTTGCTAGAATACTTTCTTATTTAATAATTATGCAGAGTTTGTCTATTTTTTTTTTTTAAAACCCTCTATCAGGCTAGTTATGTGTGCTTTATTAAACAATTATAAGCTGTACATATAGTATGAATCGCTAAAGCTAAAACTTTAACTAGCT
>CAJVPT010007466.1:0-10034 GCA_910592055.1 Acaulospora colombiana
GATGATAGGAGAGAAAAACCTCAGTTTAAACAAATATCAGCTTTTTCACCACCTGGGAACTTGTTGCTTATATCTTATTGATCTCATGGAACTTGATTTATAGATTAATCTAATTGAAGAAGTAAATGGATATGAAGTATCAATCAACTCTTTCAATCATCAATAATGTCAACAGAACATGTGAAATGGCCAGTAGGGACTTGTTTACATTCAATTACTAATGTGTTTCGTGTCAACCAATCAAAAGCCTGGTAACATTGTGCTATCAAAAATTTAGGGTCAAACTGAAATAGATAAATCCTCTAGGAAAACTATAAAAAATAGTGAACATTTTAAAAGAGAACAAAAAAGCATGAGAAGGTGGATAATAGACCTTTCCCTGTCAACAAACCTCTATTTTTTGTCACTTTTAATTCTATAAGGTAACACTTGTCAATCTTTTTACTTTCTAGAACCTTCTTATTTTTAGTAGAGAAAGTATATACCTGAGTCTTTTTAGATTACTAAAGACCCAAGTTTTTATTCAAAGGAGTTTATAAACAAGTAAGAGAGTGTAGAAGAAATATGTAAAGACAAGTTTCAAGTTGTTTTAATAAAAGTATAAAGACTTTATTAACAAGAAAGTATAAAACTTCTTGTGAACATTTTTTTTGTATGTGGTCAAAGAATCAATAGAAAGAGTTTTGCATATATAAATTGCTTTTTTTTTTTTATCTTCTGTCAGGCTAATTGTATGTGTTTTATTAAATGTTAGTATACTAATATGTAAAATAAATCACTAAAGCTAAATCTCTAATTAACTTATTTATCTTGGTTATTACCATTCTAAATACAACTTTAGAAGTGATTTATTGCTTTATTATTAAAATTTTTTTTTTGAGTACTCATAGCCAGGCTAGATTATCAATTTATTAATCAATTGAAAACATAAGTATATTTTTATTCAAGCAATATGATATATACTTTAGTAAACTATTAATTCTAATCTAACTAATTTATTGTAAATATAAAAGTCTCTAAGTTTAGTCTTGGGAGCAATATTTTATTCTACAATATTTTTGGGTAAAGACCTTTCTAGTTCACTGCATTATTGTTAGCAGATTGTCATTGCTATATGTCACATTAAGCTTCTGAAATACAGGAAACTACAAAAGAATGGGTTGAAAAAAAAGGGAAGAAAAGATATCTAAAAATGTCTAAACAAATAACAAGAAAATGAAAAAATAAAAATTTAAAAAAAATATATTTCCAGCTTTCTTCAAAGACCTGCTTCTCAAGACTTCTTCTCAATAAGAAATGTTCAATTGAGATATTTTTTCTTTTTCTAACTGTTTGAGGAACTTATCTATTATTGATCCTAATTTCCTTTTTATGTACCATCTAAAGAGACTTATTACCTAGTGAGAGCTTTTACTTTCAGGACACACTTGGTTTCAACTTTCTTTAAGCAATGATTTTTTATCCACCTGTAATAGGGAGAGGACTTATAATGGATCCCAAGTTCTTATGTGACTTAGTAGAAATTGAATTATGTTGTTTTATTATAATACTTTTCAATAGCCATGTCTAATTAAAGAAATTTTACTGGTATACATCTTCTATTACTCAAAAGACCAGATTCTTCAATAATTCTTTTGCCTTGTAATTATGGGAGGGTCTCAAAAGCAATGAAGATTTTCATCGATTGCAATATTCTTCAATAACTTTTGGGAAAATGTATTCTTGATTGTAACCAAAGGGTTGCAACTCAGTATGGACTAGAAACCATTCAGTCTTATTGTCTGACTGGAATAAAAAGGAGACATTGGTCTTGAACTTTGCCTAACTGGGATAATAAGAGAAAAAGATCTCAACTTAAATAAATATTAGCTTTTTCACTACCTGGGGACTTATTGCTTATATCTTATTGACCTCATGGAACTTGATTTATAGGTTAATTTAACTGAAGGAGTGGATGGACATGGAGTATCAATCAACTCTTTCAATTATCAATGAAATTATTGGAACACATGAGTTGATTAGTAGGAACTTGTTTATATTCAATTACTAATGTGTTTCATATTAAATAATCAAAAGCCTGGTGACGTTGTGCTATCAAAAATTCAGAATCAAACTGAAATAGATAAAATCTCTTAGAAAAACTATGAAAAACAGTGAATACTTTAAGAGGGAATAGAAAACATGAGAAGGTGAATAATAAGCCTTCCCCTATCAATAAAACTTCTATTTTCTGTCACTTTTAGCTCTGTAAGGTAACACTCCACTTGTCAATCCTTTTACTTCCTAGAACCTTCTTATCTTTAGTAGAGAAAGTGTATACTTGAGTCTTTTCAGGTATATAGTATTTAACTAATAATTATAGTGTGATTTTATAATTATTCCTTTATACTAAATCTATAGTTATTATGACCATTCACTCTTATAATAATAAATCCAATTGTAACCTCATAACATCTCTGTGACTTGTTGCCAGAAAAAGTCCTACTACTCCACTTATTTATATTTATGTTACCTTTCCATAACTCTCATTTCTACAGGCTTGAGTCTACAACACAGGACCCTTTTATATCTCATCTCACTGAATATTCTTTTTATATTATTTATTACAATATACTTATGGAATACCCATGTAAAGTCTTAGATATTGTTTTGTCCTGCCAGTAATCCTTTTTATATGCTTATTACAACCTGCTTATAAAGTGACTACATAGAGTCTTAGACAGATGTCAATTTTAGTAGAGACTCTCTTCTAACTAATGTGTCTAGGATCTACTAGCCTTCTTTTTTATAGATTATACAGATTTTCGACCTATCTGTAGGAGCTTTATGGAACCTGTCTTGTGATGAGGTGACTTCAGTACTAAAATCAACTGAAGCATCTTGTAATCTTTTTTGATATTTTATAATAAGATGAGATTTTGGCCAGAAGTGATAGTAATTATCATCATAAGATGAATGTAATCTTCCTATACTATCTAGACTTAAGTGATATTACCTTGCAATAGTATTGAACTTGGAAGCAGTACTTGGTAACCTGGGAGTACTATTACTATATTATTGATCCATAGGTCTATAAGAAAGTTCTATAAAAAAGAAAAACTAGCAATATATATATATATATATATTTTTTAACTGGTGAAGCTTTACTTTTGAGTTTTTATTTATTCATTAATTTAGGCTTATATACACAAATTTAATTGTGAGTCTAGATATTTAATGAAATAAAAACAATACTATAACTTAATATTCTAATAATATAAATTTTATAACTTGCTGCAGTCCACCTTAGTGTGTACTAATGTGTCATTATTCCACTAGCATTAATATTTACAAAGAAAAAGAAATATGAAAAGTAACTATTATTGAGTATTTATTTTATGGTGATGTTTGTTATTTTTATGTATAATCCTCTGAACCTATCCTTTAGGTGTTTTTTGAGATTTATTTGGATCTACTTTGATACAGAGTCTATCTCAAAGCTCTTAATGGCCTATATAGTTGATGAGTCTAGGCTTTTAGTTTTATATATTGATTATAAATATTATACCTGATACATTTCTTCTATTACTTAAGCTTTTTATCAGTGTTTTGACTTTTTTCCTATTTAATTGTAATGTTGCATTTAAATTTTTATGTTTCTCTTTTTCTTTGTCAGAACTTGTGAGTTATTATTCTAATTGCTTTTAGAGCTTTTGTTTTGTTCTTGATTATAGTTTCTGTTACTTGAATTATATTATGTGTTATGACTCCTCTGACCAATTCCTTTCATTTGATCTTGTGCTATGTTTTTATGGGTTTCTTGTATTCTTGTGAAAATTGTGTTCTTTTCTATTTGTTTTAAATTGATTCTTTTTGTTTTTCCTTAACTTTCACTGCACTTTCCTTTGTTAGGATCTAAATGTATTCTTTCTGAAGTCTTGTTTGAGTTATTTCATATTGAAAAATATGATTATTGTTTTCTTTATGCTGTTTGCATATTTTGCACTTGTCATCTGAATAAATGTCTAGATATCTCATATTTAATTTATCCATAATTGGTAGTTCTCTCATCCATGTCTTGATTCTGAATAAACAGTTTGTATAGTCTTCTATATTTGTTAATAATGATGTAATTTCTATTGGCATTAGGAGTTCTAGAGTTAAAGGCCAATAAATTTTTTTGATTTTTCTTTAATTTAACCAGTTTTGATTTCTACATAGCATTTAATATTTGCTTGCCCATTTGTTCTTAAGGATTTATTTTATTAAGAGTTTTACTGCTATGTCATATTGTTTTTGATTTCATCTTGTAAATACTTTGATTATTATATTAATTTATGCATTTGCTATTATGATATGTTTTGGTTTGTCTATTAGTCTTGTCAAAACTAGCTTATTTATCCTTTTATTGCCTGAAATATCTGAGTGACTCTTGACTTTTTTCCAGTTTACTGCTAATCTTTTTATCATTATTACATCCTTGATGATATTGCTCAGAATTTGATTCAGATAGTTTGTTTTTTCTTCAAGTTGGAGAGTTCCGGAAGACATTAATTGCTAACTGGCTATCTGTAAAGATAATAATGATTTTGTTTGTATTAATTATACTTATTGCTGTAAGAATGACTGTTAGCTCCACTCTTATAAATAAGGAAGTATTGTGTGTTTCTACTTGGAATTTCACTACTTGTTCTTCTGATTGAGTTATAATAATTTAGCCTAGACTAAAGATAAGTCTTTAAAAGGAAAGGTAGTAATAAAAGTCAAATGTCCTTTACTAGAAAACATTAAAAATTTAACTATAAAAAAACTATCTACAATTGTTTTTTATTATCCAAATCATTAATTTATATTATTTCTTGACTTTTGTCCCTATTAAAGTGAAGAGCTATGAATTTTGTCTCTCAAAAAGAGACATAAATAATCTGCAAAATTTTATATGTTAAATACTTTAGGGATCCATTATTAGCCCAGACCTATTCTACTTTTTTCTAGATATCTAGTGAATGAACCATCTGTATAAATCCATAGATCATTAAGTTTGCTTACTTTTTTTGCTATGTGTATTAACTGGTTTATAATTTTTTTGTTTCACTCAATTTACTATATATTAAGTAAATAATTTCTGAGAGGGAGTCTAAATAAAGCTGTAATACTGTTTTGGGAGATTCTAGTATTGTTTCTCTTTCTTGTAATATTTTTTTAATTCCATTGAGAGTGAAGCATAGTCTATTTATTATAGGTTGTAATGTAACTAATTGTTTTTTGCAAGAGTCTGCTAATTTTGAGTTTTTATCTATCACCACATTAACAATTCTTACTGTTATTAACTTAGCAATACATTGGTCTTATTCCTTGTATTGATTTTTTAATTATTAATTGTTTTTCTGATATCCTTTACATTTGTAAAGAAATGATTCCAAATTATATAGTTAGCTATAATTCTGTTTGAGTCTATTTCTTTTCTTTTTTTGTATATAGCAATTTGATTATCTGATTCTATTGCTAGTCACTTGATGATTACCCTTGGCTAGGAAAAAAGAATTGTCATATTGTTGTAAAATTTATTGCAAATATTAGTAAAGTGGAGACTTGCAATATTTATGTAAGAGTTTCTGTTTAAATTATATATATTATTTGATGTAATTCTTGAAACTATCCCAGGACTCTTCTCTATCTGCCTTTTTTTATTCTGAGTTATTACTATATCATAGATCTTGAAAAGTTATTATTCATGAGTTGTTCCATGAAGAGAATTTCTCTTCTTTTGAGGAATTGTCTATTTTGATTATATCAATCATCTATTGTTATATCTTTTATTGCAGTTTCACCTCTCTTTAGGGGAATACATATTGTTACATAGTCTGTTATCTTAAAAGTAATGCCCTATACTTTAAGCATATTGAGAATGTCATTTGTGAGATCTTATTTTTTTTTTGTTTAGTAAGAGTATTTATTTTTCAGAATTGATATATTCAATTAGTATTGGTTTTGAGTTGTTGTAATCTAATTTATACTATTATGCTATAGATGTCATTATTATTAATTCTTTTGAACCAGTTGTTACCATGTGTTAAAACTTGTTTATTCCACGTGTTAAACAGTTTGTATCCAAAGTTTATATAGATAATTGCATTTAATGTAGTTATTAGTAAATTACTTTTGTGTTTAAATATTTTAACTATTTTACTATTAAGGTGATTACATTTTTGTTCTATAAGTAATAATGGGTCCCTAAAGCATTTAGCATATAAAATTTTGCAGATCACTTATATCTTTTTTTGAGGGACAAAATTCATAGCTCTTTACTTTAATAGGAACAAAAATCAGGAAATACTAAAAATCAATGATTTGGATAATAGATAACAATTGTAGATAGTTTTTTTATAGTTATTAATTTAAAAATTTTAAAGTTTCCTAGTAAGAGATATTTGACTTTTGTTCCTGTTTCCCCCTTTAGAGATTTATCTTTATTTATAAAGGCCATATTATTGAATAGGTATTCAATTGCTAGGTATAGGACATGGTTAATTACATAATGTACTTGTTTATCTGTAATTTTTTTTCTTTCAGGAGATTCATATAGTTGTCTATTCTTTCTTTAATAAGCTGTTTTTGGTGTTGTTTCTTCCCATCATCTGATATCCAGATTCAAGATGTGCACCATTTCTTTCTTTTTTATAGGCAAAACCTTGGTTTTTGTTAGTGTAACTCCTACTTTCTGGTCTTCTTGCTTACATTGATATATATAAGTAATGATTTGTCTCTATTGGCTTGAATGTTGTTAATATAAAAGAATTCTGTAGTTAAATCTAGAATTTTTTGCATATCAGTTCTATTTTGAATATACTATATGTTATTGTCCATATATGCTATTATTGTAACTATCTGTATTAATATATATTGTAGTATACTATTATTATTAGCTGTTATTAGATATATTATCCAAGTTGCCTTTATCTTATATTCCTTTTTCGGATCTTTTATCTTTTGAAGCAAAGAGTTATAGAAGATTTTCTATAGGAGTAGGGATATAGTGTCTTCTTTATTGATCCTATTATAGACTTCATACTTTTTTATATATTTGTATATTATAATGACTTTGTTGTACCTATTTGATAAAATGTTCTTCAGGATTTTGATGGTTGTTTCTGGGATCTTGATATACTTAAGTATTAATATCAATATATCTTTATTTATCAAGTCATATGCCTTACTTATATATTAACTAAAGATCTATACTTTTTTTTTTATTCTTTGGCTTCTTCCAGAATGTTGATTATTATATGTATTGATTATTGTATACTACTACCAGGAAGATTTGCCCAGTTATTTTTGCATATTATATTGCACTAATTGAATGTTATTACTAATTTGTCATTCAAGATTGATATAAAAAATTTTCTTATTATTTTAGAAAGATAATTAATTAAGTAATATTGATATCTTCTATCCAATCTTTAGACTTGAAGATTAAATGAACTTTACTGTGTTTCCATTCTTTTGATAGTTTTCCTATTTTTAAGATCAAGTTATAAATTATTTCTAGGATCTGTACATCTTTGGGGTTCAGATTCTTTAAGAGAATGTATGGGATTTTGAAGAGTCCTAGTGTTTTGTGTTTGTTTTTTATCAATATAGCTTCTTGAATTTCTTGAGTATTTATTTTAACTATATAATAGTTATACTATTCAGATCTAATATGTTCAATTGGTGCATATCTATTGTTTTAGTTGGAAAAATTTTATAGGTTTAAGGTTTTATGAAGTCTTATTTATTTTTTGAAATAGTCTTTAATTTTAATCTTGATTTTCTTGAAATTTGTGACAATTGTAATATTATCTATTGTTATATATTTTATAAGTTTTATTGTATCTATTCTCCTTTGCAGCCTGTCCAGTATACTATTGATTATTTTCTTTGATTATTCTTACAAATGTTTAAAGCATTTCATGATTCTGCTATTAATAATCTTGTTTTTCTTTCTTGTAATTGTTTATTGTACTACCTGGATTTTTATTTTTCATAGCTTATGGAGTTTTACTAACCATTGATATTGTTTACTGTAGGAGTCTAGGGTATTGTGTTGCCTGTTGTATGAATCATTGATTTTGTTTTTCTCTTTATTAATGGCTTTAACCAGTTCAGTTATCTTTTTCTCTATTCTGTGATCTGTAGTGTCAGTTGTATATCTTGTATATTTTTTCTATTAGTAAGGATAGTTGTATTATTTGTCTATATTTGAAAATATGAATCATTGTGATATTTTTACTTTTTTGTCTTTTTTTAAGGTGTCTCTTGTTGGCTTCTAGTAGTATATTATTGAACCAGTTCCAATTATTATTTACTATTGGGTATCTATTTATTAAGATTATCATTGTTTTTTTTCTACCTCTTCTTTGAAGTTATTTCATTGTTTGTCAGTTGGGTTATCATAATCAATCTGCTTTGTATTTATATTTTTTCTATTTATCAATTTATTTCAATAACTGTGTGATATACTTATCTTGAGGATTACTATTCTGTGATCTATAGTGATTGTTGTATTGAGTGATATATGAGATATTTATATAATATACTATGTTAGTGATTCTGAGACTCATACGTAGTCTAGTCTACTACCATATTTGCTTTTATTCCTAATGCATGTATAGCTTCTGATACTCGAGTAAGTGTATTTATAAATATTTATAAGTTCAATATTATAAGTGTGTTGATTATATCCTTGTTGTGTATACCTGGCCTTCTTTTAATAATAGTTCTGTTAAGGATTCTATTTGATATTTTGTTAAAGTCTCTTAAAATTATTATAAAAAAATTCTTGTTTGATATTTCTTGAATTGTTCATTCTAGTCACTTGACTAATAAGTGCTTTTCTTTTGCTTGTATTGAGTTCGCAGGACTGTAAATTGTAATTATTCAATATCTTATTTTTGTTTAAAAAGCTATGTCAACAAATATATTACTGTTTTGCCAAGTTCCAAAATTGTAAATACATATTGCCTATTTTATATTAATAATTATGTTTATTTCTAATCCTATCTGATACTGTGTATTTCTCATGGTCCATATTATAAATTTATCTTTCTCATTGGTTTATTTGTAATTGTGTGGTAGCTATGTTTCTGTAATACTTATGATATTATATTGTTTTTCATATATGAATATTATAAGAGCTATTTATTTGTTTTCTTTATTAATGCCCCTAATATTTATTATATCAATTTTCCAAGTATTAATTAATGGATTGTTGTTGCTTATAAGTTTTGAGATGGTGTTTTGTATCTTGATATTAATTTAAAATTGTTGTCATCTGATTTTTCCTTCCTCTGTAAAGGTTTCCTTACTGTTTGCTCTATTATATTATTGTGAAGAATTGAAGATTAATAGGACTGTCTATTGTGATAGTTTGAAGAGGTTTATTGCTTTCTCCATTGTGAAACTCATCTTGTTGTGTTGCTTTTGATAGGTTTTTTAAGTGAATTTGATATTCTGAATCCTTGTACTTATTTTGATTACCTGTTCCTTACTATTATACATGAGCTTCTTTAACTCTTCTATAAGTTTATTTATGCTCTCTGGGTATCTGTTGATATATTCTTATTCTAGGACATTCACTCTCTCATTCAAGTCTTGAAGAGTATTTTTTTGTTTTCTTGATTTCTTTCTAGATTGCTGAACGGGCCTCCCAGATATCTTCATTGTACTAACTATTATCAAGTAAAAATAGATTCCTAAAGGAAAAGGTAGGAACAAAAATTAAATGTTCTTCACTAGAAAACATTAAAATTTTTAACTTAATAATTATAAAAAAACTATCTATAATTGTTCTTTATTATCCAAATCATTAATTTATAATATTTTTTAACTTTTGTTCCTATTAAAATAAAGAGCTATGAATTTTATCCCTCAAAAAAGGACATAAATAATCTGCAAAATTTTATAGTATATACTGTTATGAGTCACGTAGGTGACGCGATTTATGTGTAATGGTCTAGAATCCAAAAACCTGAAAGTCTGGCATGAAAGATTGAGTGTTGCAAGGTAAGAAACTA